>OOFC01048204.1:0-19147 GCA_900323345.1 Pseudochromis fuscus
GTTTGAGTAGTGTATATCATTAACATCACCCAGTTGACAAAAAGTAAAAAAAAAAAAAAAAAGTAACTACTTAAGGATTAACTGAAATGAATATAAAAAAATGGGGGACGTATCAAGATAAAGGGAAAAAGAGGTTTAAGTAACATTTATAACACAAGACAGTCAACAAATTGCTACAATTCAAGTAGATGAAAACAATTACAAACAGCTTTAGTGACTTAATGCACCACTGCAGTGATTTAATAAAACTAGAACAGAGGAAACAGATTTATTTCTACAGATATTGCTTTTCTTTGTGTCTATTAATTTAAGTTTCTATTTATTTGTCCATCACTGTGGACATTACATGTGTTTGCGTCTTAATAAATTCATTATTTCAATTTCCATGTATTAATATAAATGTAACCCATTCACTGTTATCTTCTATCATAATTACTAGTTCACCAGATGTATCATTTTCACACAGCACTGAACACAAAAGATCTTTTATTTAGTAAAGCTGATGTAGTGCACTAAAAATCCACTAGTCCAAACTTTTGCCTCTTGTCTTGTTTTGCTCGTTTTTTGGTTTTTGTTTTTTGGGGGTTTTTTTTAGGAAGAAGTCAATTAGAGAGTGTGTGTGTGTGTGTGTGTGTGTGTGTGTGTGTGTAAAACTCTGACGTTACAGTGATGAAGCAGTTCTGGTTTTGAATTTAATGAGTTCAAAATGGTTTTACTGCAAAGGAAACACAGTCAGTAAGTGTAACTTGTTGTGAAGCCCAGGAGCTGTGTTTGTGCTGGTTTCACTCCTCTGACTCCCTCCATGGCCCAGTATGCTCTGATAAAGAGACTGCACAGCTTTTTTCACACCACACACACACACACACACCGCCACCAAACTGCCTACAGCTCTGACACATGGAAAACTAAAATGCATGTATTTTTCAGTGAATCCAAGGTCTGCAGAACCTCAATTTTTTTTCTTATCCCACTTAAAAAAAACAACAACAAAATAACATCCAGATCATATTGACAATTACAGCTGCATGTTCTCTAATTAGCTCCACAGTGAAACAATCTGAGGGGTATTTGTTTTAAGCTGAGCGGCATCTCAAGGGAGGACTAAGATATTCAAATCCTTTTGATCAGCAGATAACAGTTTTAGTTTTTAGTTTCACTGATAATTATGCCAAAATGTTCAAAAATCAAATGTGAGTGTAATTCTCTGAATGTAGGCCATATCATATCCTAATGGGAAATGTCTCACACCAAACATTTCACAAATGTATTTTTCCCCATCAACATTTTAAATAGTAGTTAAATATAAAACAATGGACTGTATTTGTAAATGTACTCATTTTAATTGTTATGAATTAATGTCTTCAATGTATCCACATTTCCATTTAAGAATACTCTGGAAATGAAATCATGACAGCTTAAATACTGCTGCCATTCAAGTTGGACTCAAGTTTTAAAGGTTGTTGAAACACAGCAACAATAACACTTATTTCTCAAGCCACAGCAATAAAACAGCTGACAGGTAAGAAGAACAACAGTGATTAGCTTGTTACAACAGTGTGGGATATATTAGGAAGGAAGCAAACGGCTAGTTTGTAAAATTTATGAGTAGGAAGGCGAAGAACTGAGCGAGCAAGAATCTGAGCGACTCTGACAAGGGCTCGATTGTGATAGGTGGACAGCTGGGTCCGAGCATCTCCAGAATAACACGTCTGGTGATCCAAGGAAGAACAACTGGTTAACCAGACATCCTTTAATGCCTGTCGAAAGCCAAAGCTGACCTGTGTGTGCTCTGATCAGACAGAAGAGCTACTGCAGAACAAACGGATCACATTTGATCATTTATTATATAATCATGCTGTGTGAGAAATTTGTGTCATACTTGGTGTGAACTCTGCTTAAGATCACCGATATGAACATTTCTGCCGTTTAAGAACCAAGAGCCACCTTGTTTCTTACAGAACTTAAAAGATCTAAACACCTTGAAGGCCAATAACACGTCTCAAAAGCTCACAGCTGTTTTCATGACACAAGGGAAAACTACAGATAATTAGGAATGTGTTAATGTCGTTGTTGATCGGTGTAAATGTCTGTTCACTGTTGACCTGCAAAGGGAGTATCCCTGCTTCTCACCCAGTGCGAGCTGAAATAGATCCCAGTCGCCTGCAACTTTGAGCAACACAAGCAGTTTAGAAAATGGATGGATAGATGGATCTCGCTGATATATCGTCTACCTTTCAATGTGATGTCACAGTTCACCAGTGTTCAAAGAATGGTTTTCCAATTCAGAGTCAATCAGGGAGAAAATGGAAATCTCACTGGGCTGTATTATTTATACACAGAGACCCTGCTTTCTTCATGCTGTGATCAGCATTCTGCCCTCATTATGCACACACACACACACACACACACACACACACAAAGACAAAGACACATATTATGCATTAATGTGATATTGGATATATGGCAGAAAGGATTTCCTACCACCATCTTACTATTGTATTTCTATACAATATCATCACTGGCCTGTGAAAACTGCATCTACAACAGATCACCTCCCCGTGATCTACAGCTCTGTTTTTGACAGTATATTTTGCAGATGATCCAACAGGGTTTATTTGAATACATCCCAAACATCTTTGGGATAGGTGAGATAGTGGAGGCAGCGGTCAGTGAGAAAGCCCGTCTACTTTTATTTTTAAATTACAATGCAGACTTAGCTGAAGGTGCACCAGCTCCCACTGTAGTCACAGCCAGTGGCAGACAGCCATCTATAAAATGAAATAAATAGAAGATGGTATAAATCAGTATAATATGAAATGATGAAAGCAGCAATTCAATTTTGAATAAAAATGCTAATAAAAAAACATGCAATAAGTCTTACAATTACGAGAGATTAGCAGTGACACGAGTTGGATGGATCTGGGGACAGAGGAGGTTGCAAGTCTCTGGGACGTTGCTTTGGGGGTCAGGTGTTTGAAAAGTATGGGACCCCCTGTACAGAAAATACCTGATATCGTATCATAATCCAGTGACAAGCTTCCATAAGTGAAAAATAAAACCAGCACAGGGGTGCAAAAAACTACAGTTCCTCAAATGGCCACTTGAGGCCTGAAAAGCAAGTCTCATATGGCGCATTCACACTGGTACCTACTCGCTTCACCTCGGTTTTGGCGCATTGACACTGGCAAAAAAGTACCTGGAACTTGGTACCTGGTACAGCTTTTCCTACCTCCTCTCCTGTGGTTCTAAAAAAAATACCCGGTCATGTAGGAGCAGGTACTAAAATTTGATTGGTCAGAATTGCCACTGTGTCGTTGCATCATCACTGCGCGGCATGTAATCTGTCCCGAAAACACACCATTTTTAAATCGTCAGCAAACCGTGCACACGTTTTTCAAACAACAAGAAAAGAAATGGCATCTGTCAGAAATTCTGCCCCTTGGACGCACGACGAGGTGCGAGGAGGGACAATCCTCTGCAATGTAAATGCAACTGAGGGGGGCCGATCCGGGGCGATCCAGTGCGAGGCAAAGTGAGGAGGTACCAGTGTAAATGCGCCAATAGACTGTATGTAGAACGGACGGAGCTGACCTCAAGTCACCCGCTGGTTTGTGGATTGCTTTTTGAAGCCAGGTGTTTGGCATGTCAACAGAAACCATGTTGTTTTTTGGAGCCAGGACACCTAAAGAGACACATTATTAAGGGCGTGGCTGATTTGACTGACAAGTGAGTGCCATCACAGGAGTCCACCCTCTAAATACAGGCACTTTGAGCTACAAACACAACATGGTAATGGCCCTATATCAAGCTCTAGGCTTCACAGCAAGTCTGCACCAATGTATGACTGTGGGTCACTGTGGCTACATCCATCTTTTGTATACAGTCTGTAATCATGGTGCAGCTCAGCCTTTCTCTAGGGGTCAGAGGAAATGGAAATGTTATTGCGAGATATTCTGATGCAAAATTAGAAAAAATTGTGAACTTTAATGGGACTCCCTTGATACCACTTATGTCAGGAATAAAGCAATATTTGAATGAACTGATGCTTTAAAGTAAGTCAGTTCAGTTTGTTGTTTCAGCTGAGAGCATGCATCTCTGTTTACTGCTCGCCTGCTTTGATTTTTCTTAAGACAAATATCAAATAAAACCGAGTTAATAACTGCTCAACTAATTTATTGCCCTTATAAGTGAAAAATGTTTTGGAGTCAGCAGCTCTCATAAAATAAAGTTTTGTGTGAAAAGTTACCCGAGCTGACACTTTCACCCACTGTGAGGTGAATTGTTACAGCAATTAATTTTCATGGATCTGTGTTTCCGCCACATCAACTGGGGATTAAAGAACAAAGGGAGGAATAAAAAAGAAAATGCGTGAACAGTGCAGAGTTTAGAGGACGACATGTCACGGCAGCGGGGTCTTAAATTCTGATGAGGAGCAGGATGTGACAGGGACCATCTCCCTGACACTAGAGAGGTTTAATCATCTCTCATGGTTTCACACATCATCGCTCCTCGCTCCAGATTAGATAAATCACTCCTTTTAATAAAGCCTTTTCTGGGAGTTTGCAGACTCTCGGAGGAAATGGTGATCTACAACATCTCAGACTGTGGTAATGTCAAATATCTACATAAGTCCCTTAACAATAATACACTGGTATACTGATATTATATTGTTGGTCACAAGGTCACTATATTCTGCTAAAATAGAGGTAGCAGATGACTTGGGTAGTTCTGAGGCCACAGATGGTCTGAAGTCATCAGCTCAGTCTGCTGTACCTATAGGCTTGGGTTCAGCCAACAGTTCACACACTCACAGTACTGGATATGTTGAGATTAGTGTGACCATGTCTGGTGCTTTCAAAAAAAAGTTATGTGCAAGTTCAAACTATTTGTAATTTACCTAATCTTTACCATGGGTATTATGTACACTATGGAAACAAGGACCACATGGATAATGTCAACACAATGGTAACATGTTCACTGTCTACATTAAAACAATAAATTCAGTAGAGCAAACATCATGCAAAATGTATTTTTCTTCAAAGGGAAACTCTACCAATTGTATTTCAAATCCATATTACCAATATTGGGATGTACCATATGTGAGAGAGGAATGAGCTGCATGAAGTCCAATAAATGGTTTCAAATGACAAGTCAAGTCTGAAGGATAAAAGTTTGAAAATCATAAAAATCAAGTGAGGAGTCCAGGTCTCTGTAGTGCGATCCTCATCCCTGCTTGAGGCTACACACTTCAGGCTACAGTGGCCACTGCTAGATTAACAACAACAGCACTACTGAGGGTCAAGTTGCCTTGTGGATAGTGTATGGGGTAGGTTTTGACAAGGAAGAGACAAGCATGCTATAAAAACAGACACTATTTCTGGTTTTTGTACACTGACTTTGATCTGGTCTCGTCAAATGTTGTGAACAGCTTAATGAGTACACTCAAATGTCTTGTCACACAATGAATAGCAATAAGCTTTCTTACTCAAATACTCGATATCTGGGTATTGAGTTTCAGTCCATTGGTTTTTCAATGGATATCATTGTCCAGATATTTTTATCAGCAGATTCAGCAGACTAGCCCAAATGTCCTTTATTTAAGTCACAGCCTTCATGATCCCCCTGGAGGTCCAGAGGTAAATTCCCAGGCAAGATGGTTATATCATAATCCCTCTGTGTTTTGGTTCT
This sequence comes from Pseudochromis fuscus, assembly GCA_900323345.1. Lineage (NCBI taxonomy): Eukaryota > Metazoa > Chordata > Actinopteri > Pseudochromidae > Pseudochromis > Pseudochromis fuscus. The sequence goes on from OOFC01048204.1 coordinate 5,689, forward strand.
GCCCCAGGTCTCCAACCAGTGTCTGGAAAACCTCAGGGAGACATCCAAGAGTCATGATCCGATGTCCAAACCACCTCAGTCAGCAAATGAGCAGCATGTCTATCTCAGAGCTCCATATCCTGTCCCCAAGGGTGAGCTCCTACAACCTGTGAAGGAAACTCAATTCAGCCTCTTTTTTTAAAAATTTAACTCCTTTTGCTACAAGCTACAGTTTGTGGTCCCTGATGATGATGATGATGACAGGAATGTACACTAGTAAGCTGAGACATAGCTTTCAATTGACAAACACGGTCTGTTTGGTGAGAACAGTTTGTGAGAACAGTTAATCCAAAACATGTCGAAACAAGAGCTGCTGAGCAACCAGAGGTACTACAGTGTCAACACTTGTCCTATCTCTGAAGAAAAGTGTTCGTCCAGACTGTGTTTCTCTCCGCTGGCTTTGGAAAGAGGATCAACTGTTAAGGTTAAAGAAAAGTGAAAATTGTGATGGAAATGTTTTTAGTTTGACAGTAAAATCTGTTCACCTCCAGTTGCATTTTTTTCTGTGTATTTGTGGTTTATATTTGGTCTGAATACACTTTTAAGTGAAACAGCATTAATGTGGCAGAAATCTTTATTTAAGAAAACAAGAGACAACTGCAGACAACACCCTAAAGGTGGAGATGATGGGACGTCTTTTAGCTTGTGCAGGATTTGTACTGAAACTCACACTGGTCCGAGCCTTGTTGTGGATGCAGTTAGAAATAGTTTCTCTCTTAACACCAGAAGACAGGAATATTTTGCTAAAGCTCCAGATCCATTTCCCTTAAAACTGAAAACACAAAGTGAACAAATTATAATACTATCACCATTTTAATGCTTAAATACAGTTTTAAACTGGTCAGTATGTTGATAGATAACAGCACAGTCATTTCTTATCCATGATTTGATAACTTACAGTACAGTCTGCTGTCTTGTCTCTTCCAGCTATGAGAAGCAGCAAAGTGAATATGAATTCAACTTTAGTAAAACTGAACGACGAGGAGGCAAGATGCAAATAATCATGTCCACCACATGGAGTCTGCCTGTCAGTCCTTGGGGAGACGTTAGATAACATGAAGGGAAGTACGATACATGAACTGCACAGACCTGTGGCAGGGTGAGCGACGGCGCACATACGGCGCCAGCTGCAGGTCAGAATATTTTACGTTTTATCGCCGATAGACATGAAAAGACTGATAGATGAGACAATGTGGGCTGTTCGCCACAAACTTGTTACGGTATTCAGATTCTCTCTGAGGCGATCAAGATAAACACAACTCCTCATGCTTAACTGGGATTCCATGCTAATTAATTATGCTTCCAGTGACTCAGTGGGGCAAGTAAAATGTAGATTTTAATTAGGAGCTGAAGCGGCAAGGTTTTTGCGGTTCTCAAATTATTTGGAGAATTTATTAATTTAAAAAATGCCATTCTGACCACTGATAAAGAAAACTGTAGTTCCTCAAATTAAAACCGGGTGTCTAAAAATGGCCAGAGAGTCATGATTGACATAAAAAAAGGCTGGGACCCAAACACAGACATGGAAAAACAAGAATAAACAACTCAAACACACAGTACACCTGCAAATTCTTCTTTGTCAAAAAAATCCTGTTAAGAAGTGTTTCTGTCCACTGAAACACTTGAGGGCTTTTAATTTGAAATGATCACAGGGAGTGTTGAGTTTGTATGCTAGACTATATTGAAATGGACGAAGCTGCAGGGTCTTAAAATAGAAGGTAATGCCAAAGTGCAAAAACATGCAATACCACCGACAGCCACTAGATGCTGACTCCACTGACTTCTATTCAAAAATCATCATTTTATATCATGAAATACTCAGTCTGACGCCATTAGCTAAAGTCAGCTCTTATTTTCTGGTGGTCCATCTGAAAATCATTTCATGATTAACTAGATATTTTCTTTTAAAAGACGATTAGGGGCGTGGTCAGTTTGATTGACAGGTCTGGTCTCCAATGATTTACAGGTGGTTTGGAGGCTCATTCATCGGTGTAGCTTCATCTATTCCATATAAAGTCTGTGTTTTGTATCTGCAATGCAACGCAGTAACTTTACTACATTTGAGGCTTCAGATGGGATAAAGTTACTGCCTTAACTTCCTGTTTGTTCCTTAAATCAGAGGAAACAGAGGATGACTTGGACTTATCCATTTGCTTCATTGACTGTTGGGCTTAACTATTAGACTGTTTATTTATTTACATTGCTTGTTTGTCTGCCAAGTCAACAAACCCTGTAAAGCACTGTGAAACAACCTTGTTGTGATATTAGGCTACACAAATAAACTGAATCGAATCGAAATTACAAATAAGAATAAAAGCCTGCCTCAAATAGAGGTGTGCAGTTGAGAAAATATGGTACTCAAATATTTTTTTTTTTTTAAGTTACAACAAACAATATTTTAATATAATGGATGTAAAAAAAAAACTACATGTAATGTGAATATTGACACTATTAGTGGTGAGTCCACAAACAATTGTTGTGTCTTCCTTCATATGCTTAAAGTTTCAGATCCAGCTAACTGCACTGGGTTTGTTCACTCTCAGCAGTCACAAGAGCCCTGCTTCTGGCAAAAGGTTCAAATAAAGTGACACTATGGGCAAAGCAAAGGGGAAGTTAGATAGTTAGGTAAAAACACAACTAATATAAAAGAGTTAACTCTGTGGACAGTCACAGGATGGTCAAAAATAACTCCAAGTGAATGCTAATGCTAAATAAGGGCCAAATAAGCTGAGGCAGTACTGAAATATCAATGAGTGAACTGTCCAGCAGCTACATTCACAGAAAGAAGAAACCCCAGGACTTAGAATTAAACTTAGTGAAGAAGAAGGATGATGGAGGGAAAGACTAAGCTGTGGCCTCCAGCCAAACCCCGACTGTCTTTATAGATGAAGGTGATGCTGCCCTTCTGTCTGAGATCCAGATGAAAGAAGGGTTCAGACGCTCAGAAAGCTCGACTGGGGAAAACTAATATCTTCAAGTTAACTGTCACGCTATCAGAGCTGTCAGCTGTCATAATTATCACAGAGGCCTTGAACTGATTGCACTGAGGTGATATAAGGTTATGGTTGTGACAGGTTATCTCCATCCCCATGTTTCAGACCTTAGTTCACTTTCTTTTCCAATTCTTAATGTCCCACTCCAGGTATCTAAAGTCGTCTTTTTTTAATTTTTATTTCCTACACTTGCTCATTCACTCAGAGTTCCCTCAAAAATCTAATTTGTCACATAGTTTTTATCATCATAAAAATTGAAATGGAGTAGAATCTTCATCGTGATGTGCGTTAAAGAAATGTAAACATCAGTTTACCATGGAGGAGCAGAGGGTGCTCTCTGCACAGATGCACTGCAATGTTCTGCTGTAAGTGTTCTGTAAACAGGCACAGTCCTACCATCACAGCTGTTAATCCTCCAACTGAAAAATGCATTTCTAGTCTATCGTCATTGATACTTATTCTGGGTCTGCACGTGGCTGGATGGTTATGGAGCCTCCCACGTAGTTGTATCCCGCCTGGGACCTGTGTTGCATGTCCTACCCCTGTGTCTCCTGTCCTTCTCTCCTTTCTATTAAAGACCTAAAATACTAAACTTATTCTGACCTTTCTTTCTGCATAGCCCCACACATACACATATGTACATACATGACTTCAATGATCAATACACTACTGACTTTGAATGCTTGGTTTTATGTAGAAACTTTCACAAACTATTTCACAAATTTCACAAATTATCGGTGGTGCAGTGATTAGCACTTGTGCCTCACAGCAAGAACGTTTGGGGTTCGAATCTTGGCTGTGTGGAGTTTGCATGTCCTCCCTGTGCATGTGTGGGTTTTCTCCAGGTACTCCGGTTTCCTCCCACAGTCCAAAGACACGCTTGTTAGGTGAATTGATCAAACTAAATTGACCGTAGGTGTGAGTGTTTGTCTGTGTTAGCCCTGCGATAGGCTGGCAACCTGTCCAGGGTGTACCCCGCCTCCTGCTCCATGACAGCTGCGATAGGCTCCAGCAGTCAGTCATCTTCTATACCGGCTTGAAGTCAGAAAATCTGACTTCAATTTGTTGTTTTACAAACACATCAGACTTCATACTCCTAAGCTGTTGCCTTGTGCTGCTCTGAACCTGGCTGTATTGTTGGAGCATAAACATAGAGGAATTGCATAATAAAGCAGTGAGCAGACGGTGGAGCGTCGGTGGAGCTCTCAGACTAACAGCCTAACTGAAACCAGCTCCACATCCCACTGCTCCTGAACAGACTGAGCCAGACAAGATGACACAAACAAAATATCTGACAGAAACTGGACAGACATCCAGAGAGGGTGATGAGAGGGTGGAGGAAGACGATGAAGAGAAACAGAAGACGAGACCACTACTGCTGGTGGAAGTCTCCAGTTACGATCAGACCAAAAAAGGAAACAAAAGCCACACTTTGGCTGGGAGTCCTGTTTATAACATTATTGTGTTATAAGAATTAGATGCTGATGCTTTTCACCTGCAACGTGAGATTAATCACAAGCAATGCAGGAAAAATGGTTTTGTATAATTTTGTACATGCACAACATTTAATCTTACTGGGAATGCTTTTATGTCATAAACCACTGTCCGTGCTGAATACTTAAAGTAACCGGAGTAAACAGAGTCTGATTAAAAGCATTAGCTTGACAGGCGAGTGTTCCTGGCTGTGCCACTGCAGGAGGTCAACAAAGCATCCAAACATTATTATACAAATTCCCACCAGAGCAAAAACCTTAATACTGTTAATGAATCCGCTGTCAGTTCAGACGTTACCGGATTATTCTGACTTACTGTGCACCTGCGAGGGATAATTCAAGGCAATTTTGCTATTGCACATTTGAGCCTCTGCTGAATGTATTTATGAGACAGATACAGAGGGCAGAGGAAAACATAAGACAAAATGCAAACACTGAATGGTGCCAGCACAGTTGTTACCACTATATATACAGTAATGTCTGTGTTTATGGAGATACCTGTTTGTGATGTAATTATGCTATGAATGGTATTGTTTTACTTGTGTCATCCATGTTTAGACTATGAAGTGTAAATGTGAAGCTTCAAATAGAATAGAGAGAGTTTGCAATACAAGCTTAACATTTCCTTTAATTTAAAAGTCCTTTGTGTTTCAGTGGTTAGAAACACTTTGTTTCTTAACAGGGCTTTTGTTGTGAAAAAAAATTCCAGGTATATTATATCATTCACTGCTGGTTTATTGGAGTTTGCCACCAACAACAGAAGAAAAAAATTAGGGATGCTGCTTTTGTCAGCTACATCCCAAAGCTGTGAAAGATGCAGCCAATAGATATCAGGGAGGCACGATCACTTTCATCAATCGCTATTATAATCCCTTAACTATTAACTATACTGTGTATGCTCATACAGAATAACAACAAAATAATAATTGAGAACTGTGATCAAATGTGAAAACAGCTGAAAAAGTCAAGTGCATTTTATACAGTTCTATTCACAAGCTGGAAAATGTGCAGAAAATTGAAATCAAGCCTCCAAAATTAACCGTCATGATCACTGTCATCCTGCTTTTACAGGTCACTTTCAGTTCATACTCTCTGCCTCTTGTGATTTATTTAACTGTAAACCTGGACTGAGAAATTGAACTGAAAATATACATCAGAAAAATGACATTCCTCCTCCTGCTTTAGTCAAGCAGCAAAGCACAACTTCATTTTTCTTTGAAGGTTAACTCACTTCATGAAAAGTTGTTCATTTATTGACCTTACATCTAAGTTAAATGTTAAATCTTTGTGACTTTAGTATCTGTCTGTGCAGCTCGTGATTCACAGGGGACAGTCATATTTTAGACAACACCATGCAGATAAAGGATTTTTTATTTGAATATGTGCACAAAGCCAGAGTTCATACAGAAATGATGTTCTTTTTGATGTGGAAGAATTTGAGAGGCCTGCGTGAAGCCCTGTCCTCACCCTCATCCAACTCCTTTGGGAGCACCAACCGTGAGCCGGGCAATGTTGCACGACATCAGTGTCTGACCTAACTAATGCTTGTGGGAGTGAGTGGGAGCAGAAACCTCATCTTTTCATAGGAACGCCGGCTGTTGACGCAAGATAGTAACACCTCTTTCACATATTGACGCGGTAATTTTGGCAATGTCATATACTTAATTTGTCACTTGCAAAACTATGGCGCGCCTTTCCTCTCATGATAAAACTTGATCTGTTTTACCGTATAGTGATGTGCCGTGACATATGGTCGCACGGTTTTGTTTATATCAGCGTATTACAACAAATTCCCAGCAAATGTTTATGCGGCAACCAGTTATTCAAACTCGAATCAGAGGGAATGCGATAATGCTCTATATTACATCTGAGTAAATTTGAAATATCTGTTTTGCCATCTATCTCGTCCATATCTCTCTCGGTGCCGCTCAGATCTTCAGCGAAGGCCCTGGCATCCCGAGCTGGAGAGCACCCGTGCACTTCTCATTGACAGTCAGGGCAGCTTCATCTGAGCGCATCTCGCTGCCAAGCTCAGCGATTCAGCACAGATGGCATCAAATATACTGCTTAAAGTCATCATTCACTTTAATGTTGTGGCTGCCTGGCTGAGGGAAAGGCTGCAGGTCTCCTTTCTGTCTTTCTCGGGACACTAAAAAAAAAAAAAAAAAGTTCCCCGTGTTCCCCCTGCTGACTCACAACAACCTGCTCTGTATTCTCCACCGAAGGTGAAGGACAGTGACGCTCACCTCCGCACTCAACAAAGCAGAGGAGACTTTTTACTCGGCAATTCTGCAAGTTATAAGCCCACTATATGGTCAGCAGAAATAACAATGTACCCACTAAAAGCCTCGTGCCCCTTCTTCAATCTCACAATGGCTATTCTCAGAGAAAACTTTTCTTTTGTCCAAACACAGTACATGTTTTATCTTTTATTCTGTGGTCTTAGGAGATTCCTGCCTGCATGAAAAAAGGCCAAGTCACTCTCGTTAATATCCTTATAAAAATGCATAAATTATTTCAAATAAAAAAACTTCCACTTAATTTGACTTTGGGTTTCCCATCGGTCCTTTTGTTGAAGAAAAATGTGGTGTGCACTTTCTTACAATGCCATGAGAGGAGTACAGCTGCTCTATGAAGGTGTGATATTAGCAACGCGAGTGACTCAAAGAGATAATCCTCACTATGAAGTGATGATTCATCTGGATGTGGGGCCTAAAGGAGAGGGAGGGAGGGAGGAGGCAGGGGGGCTGGAGGGTCCCCACGGGAGTTTAAACAAGATGTAAGAAGAAAAGCCAAACACACACACCTGCAATTTAACTTCACTGCTTTCTAATCACTCACTGTCTGCACCTGCAAACTCCAAATGAAAGAAAGCAATTGAACCACGAGATTGAAAAATAAAATGAAATCTTTTGTATAATATCCGCTTCATGCTCGTACATCTTGGGAATCACAATATCTCATCTGGGGGAAAAAAAAATAAATTCACAGAGACTCGTATATGTTCCTGTCAGCTCCATCAAAACCCAGTGGAGCTCTCAACCTGTGGCCTCCACTGGAATCTGTTCTCCCTCAACCACTTCATTTGTCTCAAGTATGAAGATCTAGTTTTATTCATAGAGCACATCGTATATTTTGGCAGATATTTTATTTTATCCTGTCTGTTAAAATTATACTAAACCAGTCAGAGCAATCCTTTAAGATATTTGCAATATGTTGGCAAATCTCTCCTGGTTTATGACTTTCCCTCAGAACACTATTATCCAATCATGGACAAAATACTGACCCAGAAAAAAGTCACGTCAGCCAATGTTATCTGGCTGTGACTATTACAATTTATATATTGGGTCTTAGACGGATTTCCAAAGATAAAAAGCTATTATATTTATATGTTCAGAGTGATGAAGCTACAGTAAATCAGCTTCCTTCAACAGCATTGTGATGTATTTCAGCTTTGTTTTGATTTAACTCTGCCACTAAATTGTTTTCATTCTCTCTCACACATAGATTGTAAATCATAAAAGCTAATGTGACATCACTATTTATTTTGTGGACTGAAGCCAGGAGTTTGACATTGGAGTATAGCCATGTTCAGTGTTTGGAGCCAGAAGTGACCATAAATGGATATGAAGGGAGGAGTGAGGAGGCGGGTCTGAGCTTTGAACTTGAGGACTGCCCAGTGTGGATGAGACTCAGGTTCTCCAAACCACCTGTTAATCACTAGAGGACAGACCTGGAAATCAAACTGAATATGACTCTTTTTGAAGCCTAATAATTATGAACTAAGATGAGTTGACTTTAGCTAATGACTGAATGACTTGTGAAACAAATCAATTGAGTTTTAATGATTGATTTGACCATTTTTGAATTGAATTGAAGTTAGAGCCAGGATATTTTGTTGATGTGTGTGATGGTTTGTGTGTGTGAGTGAGTGTATTTTTATTTATATTGTATTTGTTTGGTTTGGGGTTTTTTTTGTATTCTTTTGTACTGCTGCTCCTGTCTGTACATCCTGTTTATTTGCAATGTTTGTATTGAGGACCCTCTTGAAATCGAGATGGTGCATCTCAAGGGGTTTATCCTCTTAAATGAATAAATAAATAACTAAATATTTTGGTGACAGCATCTAGTGGCCATTGGTGGTATTGCACTATTTTGTATTTCCACATTGGCTTCACTTTTGAAACCCGACCATGTCCATGTTTTTAACAGTCTAGACTCTCACCCCACAAACTCTGCAATGTGTTAGAAAAACAGCAAACAGCTTTTTAAAAAATCAATTCAATAATAGGTGAAAATTACCACTGAATTATCACTAAAGAGCAAAGCAAGCTAGTAGCTGGTGAAGATCGTGGAGCATTTATAGCAGCTACACAAAACAGAGCTTCAAGGAGAAAGAATATCGAGTCACCAAATGTTCCTAAATATGACATTAAATACACGCTAAGGCTGTTCGAGGTTGCTGGACGTGGACACAGGCCACTGTTTGCTAATACATCAGATATGAACTCATGCAATAGACGTGAAGTCAGTGTTGTGGTTACAGTTGTTGCCTGTTCCTTTTAGCCTAAATAAATGCTTAAACTGGGCCTGCTTAACTATATGTATAAATACAACATTGTTATGTTCAGTTCAATGGAAGAAAAAAAATCAATAGCACCCCTACAGAGAATAGGCTAATCTTGCTACAGCAGTGCAGTCAGTATATTGTACTGTTGAAACAATGAGTCTGTGATTTATGGTTAAATATTGCAGGTGGTCAATATAACAGCGCTGTGCTAAATTACTGCTCTTTTCTAAGGTCCTTTTGAACGTTCCCTTTAACAAGCCACCTTCTGTCCAAAGTTAGGAAGAGACAGATGACTTAATGGCATCCTGTGTATATACCTGTGAGCCACAACCAAAGGATTGAAAACAACACTATCTCAATAAAACTCTGTATGAGGGCATCGTCTTACATTTGTGGTACACTTCCCTGGTGTGTGTTTGATGTATACAGTCCTTGTTTTGATGTTTGATTGCTGATAATCATATGTAGCAGTCAGCTAATGACCCCCAAGAGAATACTGTCAAATATAATGTGCAATTATCTTATAATTACCACTTGTGGATGCTCTTCAGTAAAAGTGTTTTCATTCAAACAAGCTTTAAATAAAGGTTAATGTCCTTCCCACCAACAATACAGAAAAACTTTCACTCCTAGCAGGGTTGGTCTCGGGGCTCATCCTCGATCCTAACCACAGTTTTCTTTGCTCGAGTTTGACTTGCCTGGTTGGATGCTTCCCGGGTCACCAGTGAGGCATGAAAGGGCTGTGAGATGGCAACCAAACTGAGCTGAGGGCGCCCACTGCTGCTGTTTGTGTCAGGATTCACCTTGAGACACAAAGGACAAACAAAAAAGAAAAAGAAAAGTCAGGTGAGGACAGAAAGCTGAGCTGAGAGCCAGGGAAAGAAATACCAAGAGATCAGGATACCAGATAAACATCACAGCAGTACTGTGGTGCAGTGCAACAATGGGCAGTATGTGGATTTATCCATCGAACACAGGGGCTGTAATAATTATGGAAAAGGAGAAGATGGGTAGTTAGTTGAATAAGTTAGTAAATGTCAGTGAATAAGAATCAACACCTTTTATCCTAGTCAATATCACAAACAGCAACCTATGAGTGACTGCTGAATCCAAGAGTCACTGATGGACTGGACTTTTCCTGACTATTAATCTGACTTTAAAGCTTCAAAGAGAGGTACATGTAGGGGCACGCCTGCTCCAATAGACCTGTCCCAAGGCTGCTCTCTAGCCACGCCTTCTTATCCAAATATGGTCACTGCTGGTACCTAACACTAGGCTTCAAAATGCTGATCCAAAAAACAGTGGGTGAGAGTACCGTGGCTACAACTGTCTTCTATATACAGTCTATATCTGAGACACAGACAAAGGGAAAAAAAATATTTCAAAACAGGAAAAACTGAGGGGTCAAGAAATCTTCTGATAAGTGGGAAAATCATGAAAGAATGAATGCAACAGCTTTGTTTGTTCATCAGGCTTCTCAGTTAGGGACTTTGGTTGGGAGCTGGAGGGTTGCCGGTTCAAGTCCCAGCCCAGACGAAAACATGGAGTGTGCACTGGTGGCTGGAGAGGTGTCAGTCCAGGATACTGTCAAGGTGCCCTGGAGGTGGCACGGTATGTGTTCAGATGCATGCTCAGTGACAGATAAATATTTCTTCTCTTCTTTTTCTTCTTACATTTTGTTGGTTGTCCCTTTGTGTTTGCTTCTCCATTTTCTTTTGATAGTGAGTGTTCATGAGTTTGAAATATACTCTTGCTGACAATGAATCCTCAACATCATTGTGGGTGTACACACAACAATCACAACAACTGATTGGCAGCAGCCATTTAGTAAAAGTGCTTCAATAGACACAGGAAGGTGTGTATTGAAACTTTCCTGTGTGATTTGTCAAAGCTTCAGTTTAACTGTAAAATCTGCAGACACTGTATTTTCTGTAATGTTGTGACAATCTGCTTTATCCTCTCACGGTTCCCCCTCTTTCTTTTTTCTGTCTGGTTGTCCCTCTGGCCCAGTCTCACAGTGCAGGTCATAGTAAGATGCCATTGCACTGTACAGTCTGCTCTCCATCTGGATTCAGACGCCACCACTGAAGAAGGAGGACGAGGAGGAGGAGGAGGAGGAGAGGAGGGCAATGCAACAGGGGAAGAGGAAATTTGGGTCACGCTTGAAGCCATAATGATGGTATAATGCACCAGCACAATCTCTGCTGCAGCACCGAATAAATCACAGATGCAACACCCTTCACAGATAATAACTAATGACTCCTCTCGACACCCCAAGCCAGAGCACAATATGAATCTGCACCCAACAAGTTAGACAAATGAATCCAACATCTGACATTGAATACCCCCAACCGCACACATGCACACACCCTCACGTCTCAAACTGCAGCCAATGACATTTCAGCACTACCTCCGAGGCACCCAAACAAAGATTGATCAGAGCAGAAGGTATCAAGCAGGAGATTATGGGACTGAGTTCCCCGAGTTTCCATTACCAGCCTCCTAATCCGGTTATAAGGATATGCTCTTAATGGGCATGAGCGGTGAGAGCTGTGTGCATTGTGTGAATGAGGGAGAGGTCATCCATCATGGACAGACCTCTGAGCAGGCGAGGGGACAGCGGGGAAGGTTAATGTCAGCCTGGATCTGACTGAAGCTCACATCTATTCAGCATCCAAATCTCCTGTGACAACGCTGAACAATTTAACTGATTTCTTCCTCTGCGCTTGTCGACATCTGTGATGCATACAGGCGTGACCAAAAGTGTTTGTATCCTTACACCCCACCGAAACCATGATCTGTTCCAACTGGAATGTGTTGAATTCAACAGCTTTTTTATATTTTTGGTATTTGCATGCCCTTAAAATAAAACAAAGAAGCTGTGAAAAGAGCTGAAGTCGTGCTTATTTTGCAAAATGGCAAAAATGGCTTGGGCAAGATTACCTCTTAGAAGTTGTGATAAATTAGCAGACTGTAGAGGGATTTCCAGGAGACTGTTGCTGTTAATTAAATGAGGGAAATATATTTTGTGTGCACCGTACTTATGAGGGATGAAAGAAAAAAACAAAACAAAACAGAAAGCACTTAGAGAGCACAAACCTCCATTAAGGCATAATCCAGATGGTTTATGCCTTAAAATCATAATCAAAATGGTAGCACTATCTTGCTTAAACACTCACCTGTTAAAATAGTAATTTTTATTAATTAATTTATTTATTTTAAACAGGATTCCCTCCACTGATCTTGTAATAATCTGTTTCTTGGACAGGGGTGGGCAACCCTGGTCCTGGAGGGCCCCTATCCTGCATGTTTTAGATGTTTCCCTCTTCCAACACACCTGATTCAAATGATCAGGATCATTATCAGGCTTCTGCAGAGCTTGATGATGAGCTGCTCATTTGAATCAGGTGTTGGAAGAGGGACACATCTGAAACATGCAGGATAGGAGCCCTCGAGGACCAGGACTGCCCACCCCTGTTCTTGGGTAATATCATTAAGTGTGTATAGAAATGGACGAAACAAGTGTGACGTCACCCAGTTGGCGTTTGAAGCCAAAAGATCAACATTTGAACATCACCATGTTGGCTGATTGGAGGCAGAAGTGACCATATTAGTCTATGAAGGGTGGTCTGCCTCTTGGTCTTGTGGTCACTGCCCAATCTGTGTGAGACTTGAGCTCACCAATGAGACCAGGCCTGTCAGCTCAAGCTAACCACGCCCCTAAATATTTCTCTTTTTGAAGACTAATATCCACTAAATCATGATTTTTTTCAGATGTACCACATGAGGACTTTAGCTAAAGACATCAGAATGACTTGTGGACAAAAATGCACTGAGTGGGCATTTCATATTTAAAAACGACGATTTTTTTAATCGACTGGAATTGATTGGAGCGAGAGTGTTTGAGAGCCAGCCTCTAGTGGCCATTGGGACTATTGCACTTTTTTGCACTTATGCATTGGCCTCATTTTTAAGCCCTGTTCACTTTGTCCATTTCTATATATGGTGTGTATCTTTAAAAATAAATCATGGAAATGTTGTACTCAGGTGAACCCACAAAGAGAAAAACATAACCTTCTTGGCAGAGATAATAAAATGCATGGCACAATAACCAGTGCACATGGACAGAAACCTGACCCCAGATTGAACAGAGAGATAGCAAATGAAAGCTTACACCAGATACAAGCTGACCTCTCAGATTAAGACACAACGCTCTGTGGTCGTACCATACACTGCTTTCTGAATAAAAATAACCCTGAAAAAGAAAAAAAAAACCTACTGGAGTTTACTAAAAACAGTGCTGACAAATTACAAAGCTCCTGGGAGAATGTCTTAGGGATGTTTTTTTTTTTTTTTTTGCTCTT
>OOFC01048205.1:6720-17561 GCA_900323345.1 Pseudochromis fuscus
TTTTTTTTTTTTTTTTTTTTTTTCAATTAAAAAAAGAAAAGTAAGTGAAGAAGCGGAGATTCTCGTGGCTGGATTATTGTAACAGCCTTTTTACATGTGTTAATCAGAAATCCCTGGACAGACAGACAATGCAGAACTCTGCTGCAAGGCTTTTAACTAGGAAGAAGAAACGTGAGCACATCACTCCTGTTATAGCTCGTTTACCTTGGCTGCCTGTTCAATGAGAATTTAGTTCACATCTGGTCTCCTTTGAGAAATAAGTCAAACTAACCACACCCCTAAATCTTTCTCCTTTTGAAGCCTAATATCTACTTGATGTACTTGGCTTGATTTTTTTTTTTTTTTTTTTAAGATGACCCATCAGATCAATAACAAGAAGAATCTACTTTAGCTAATGACATCAGAATGACTTATTGACTGAGATAATTTTATGATTGAAAATGAGGGTTTTTGAACTGAAGTTATTCACCGCCATAGTTTTTAACCCTTGTACGCCCCCGGGGGTGTCCTCGTACCCCGCCTCCTATGCTCTTCGGGGTACGAGGAGACCCCCGGGGGCGTACAAGGGTTAAGGAGCCAGCCCCTAGTGGCCATTGGGAAAATGACACCTTTATGCAGTTCTGCATTGGCCTTATTCAGGTGGTTCATCCATTTCTAAATACAGCTGATTCCGTATACACTCAGTTAATGAGAAGCCCTTGAACAAAGTCCTGGATGTGTCAAGGGAGATAACTAGAACAGTGTGTACTGCCAGTTCTAGAGTTTCAATCAGACCTGGGCAATTTATGGCCCGCAGGCTGGTGATGGTCATGTCTAGCCAACAAGGTCAAAGATGAGCCACACCATTTTAGTCATGAGGCTCAAAAAATGATAAACTAAAAAATAAAATGATCTGAATTGGTTTCTATTTTGAAACGTGTGTGGCATGAGCGTGCTTCCTCCCGTCACAGCTGATGGATGTGAGTGATGTTTGACTGCAGCTGAGACACACTCGTGACAGGTTGTGGGAGTGGGGGTTTATTTTGGTGAACAAGCCTCCACCAAGGCCTACCGTATTTTCCGCACTATAAGGTGCACCTAAAAGCCTTAAATTTTCCCAAAAACCGACAGTGCGCCTTATGTTTTGGGAGTGAACGGAGTTGTCAGAACGTTGGTTTGTTTTCTATTAATAAAGTTTGACTGACTGACTTATCTGACTGTTTTGTTGACATTCCCTTTAGAGTATCTTCATCTAGATGGATGATAACACAACCCCAGCCACTACAGTTTCTATTCTATGCGCCTTATAATGCGGTGCTCCCTATATATGAAAACTGTTTTAAAACAAGCCACTCATTGAAGGTGCACCTTATAATCCGATGCGCCTTATAGTGCGGAAAATACAGTAACTTTTGTTTTATTATTTTTTGGATATCACCGTCATTTATTACATTTACTGCTAATTCATGTTGCTTTTCTAATCCATGTTTTTATTCTGTGCGTTGACGGATGGGGTTCTGCTTCTGCTCTGCTCCGAGCACAACTTCCCATGTGGAGCAATAAAGGCTGAACAGCAGGAAACACCTTGGCAAAAAAATTACACACAGACACACACACATGGTTTTAGATAGTTGCCTTCCAGGGAATAAAAAGTTCTTCCAGTCTGTATGATCTTTACTAATGTATTTTATAATATAATGTGCAGTCACTTTGATGCTCCTTTTCTTGTTCACAATCTGAACTTCAGTTAATCGAGTGTGGTCGTGAAGTTTCATGATCCTTCCTGGACAAAGACGGTCCTTCATCCATATAAAGCAACAATAGCACTACTATGCATAAATCTGACAGCACAACCCTTCTCTGGACATTTTCTGAATGCCTCAGCTTGGAGTAAAATGCCACCACACTGAAATGAAATGATGACAGTCACTCACTTGTGGAGCAATCCTCTGAATGATCCGACCCAGCAGATCTTCTACTATCTGACATGAAAATCCTCAGTGTTTACAACAGATCCAACTGATGAGGTCTATATGAAAACTGCTAATAATTCAAAACAGATGTGAAGCTTGCTGCTGAGGAAGGAGGACGACCAATGAAAATATCTTAGACTGTGGTCAACACCTCTTTCTTATTAGTGTAGCAAGAGCAGCTGAGAACGTGTGAGGAAGTCCAGCAAATGTGTGATACAGCAAAAGATCATAATAACAAATATATGTACGGCGTTAACATCCCTCAGAGAGAATAATGAGGTGCAGCTGTCAGTGTCTTTGTGCGATTAAAGTAAAACTACATAAATATTAAGTAACACCAGCAGCTAGATGATATACTGAGGGTTATTTAAATGTATTTTCAGTATTTGTCAGTTTGAAAAAATGTGATATTTAGTGCGTCAAATTATATTTTTCCAAATGAGACTTGAAAACATGAGTTTAACAACTGACAAGCTCCTAATTCTGATCTGCAAACATCTAATAATGAATGTAATAACACATTATTAAAGAAAACTAGCTTATTAGGGTGTCTAAGCAAAGTCTATTTTATATTTTCGCAGTAAGAAAACTACTGTCTGTAACCGCCTTTCTCTTACATACTACAGAAGAAGAATTATTCAAAGCTATTGGACCATACTTTATCTAATTGCCACGTGACTGTTTACAGTTCACAGTTATGTGGCACCATGTCCATGAAATGTCTAGATAAGCAAAAAAAAAAAAAAAAGACACTTTCACTTCCCTTTCCAATCTCTCTTGTTCACCTCAAAGGGCACTCTCAGCAGTTAAATCACGCAAAACCAACTTCTGTCTGAGTCATTTCATGCTCCAGAAAAGCAACTGAATTTGAGGAAATGGGTTTTCTTGATCAAAAGTAATGATGAAAACTGTCAGAGATGTTTTGTTGGAAAGAAAAATTATTCAACCTCTGAGCTGTGCCATCGACTGATTGAATCCTGCGAAATGGAAGTCGTAAAATTTTAAAGATTCAGCGCCACATACGCAAACATAAGGTTCATTAATCTACACACTCTGGAGACGCTTAAAACACGCTGAGTAAACAGCTTTGATGACTGGGCTTAAACTGAACGCAGGCTTCATTTGGGACTACTGTGTTGTTTACAGTAGCTGCCTTTTTGCAAAATGTGCACAACTTAGAGAGCGGAGATCATCATCATTACAACGTGAAGGGAATGCACTGTTTGTAAAAGTAAATATAAGTAAGACCATACATGTTTTGATGTATGTAGCCACAGTGATGTCACCCATTGGTTAGTGAAGCCTAAAATTTGGCATTTGCACGTCACCATCTTTGTGCTCGGAGGCAGAAGTGACCATATTTGGACAATAGGGAGGAGCTGAGAAGGAGCAAAGGGGTGGAGCCTCCTGTGACCACACCCACATGTCAGACCCTTGATAACAGATAACTTCATACAATTCAAAAAGGTGAGTTTTATATAAATTCTGGCCTGTGCTGTTGTCATGAATGGGGAAATTAGCCACAGGGCCAAACACTGTTGTTTGTACCAGGATGTAAACATGTTTATTTCTGTTGTTAAGTTCAGTGATCTCACTCATATGTTTGTCCCAGTCATCTACTGTAACTCATGCTTTTCAGGAATGCCTCAAAATTCATCAAAATACTGTATCGTTCTTACAAAAAACAGCAACTATGATCATGTCACCTATTTTTGCTCCTTTGTGGTGTTTGAAATTGATTTTAAAATTGTATTGCTTGTTATAAAACCCTGAATGGCCTCACCTTACATTACATTACTTTCTGTGAAGCATTTTGTGAACTAGTTTTTTTTTAAAGCACCACACAACCATCAGTTTCATTTTAACATGGAGGTCTATGAATCGCTTCTGAAGCCTCAAGTGGACACTTCAGAAACTGCAGCTGTTTTGCACTTGCACTTTGTTTTTAATGCTTGGGTACGACAAGTAATCCTGCAGACACATTTACAGTATGTAAGATCATACAAATGATACTGGAGAATTACTCTACGCCACAATTCCCTCTGACAATAAAGAAACTGAATGAAAGCAATGACCAACTGAAATAGCTGACGACCCCAAACTTCATGCAGCCGCAGTACAATCAATCTGCTCCGCTGAAACGTCTTTGAACAAGATGCTACATTCCTGCAAGCTTCAGGGCTTTTTTTTTTTTGTTGGATATGTGCCGTGACCTTAGTGGAGGCCAGCAAGTGAAAAGACAAATTTCTCCTTCAGGGATCGATGGAGTATCACAAATAAAGAAGTGACTATCATCTGTCCTGACGTGGGTCAAGGCAGAGCTGTCCAGAGAGAGGAATCGAGCGCCGCAGTAATCCCGCTATCTCTGCACCCTGCTCCGAGAGATGTCAGAGGGATGAAGAAAATAAACTTTAGACGTCCAACATGTCAAACACTGCCTGACCCGAAGCTAAACATACCAGTGAAAACAATCAGAAAACAATCGCTTTATATTGTGCGTTTGCCGCTGCTGGTAGAGCACATTAAACATAGAGCAGAAGCTAATGGCCTCACTCATCACAAATGTGTAACTCGATGAAGCATGATGTGCTGAAGTAGGGGTGGAAAGACATTCATGTTTGTGTTGTCACCACATCCAAGGAACACAATATCACATTATTGACCAGCACTGTACAGAGAACTGCTGCCTCCCCTCCACCTCCAACCTCACTGTTGCATAATTAAAGTGGGCCAACAAAGACAGACTCATGTCCTTATATTATATTACAGGGATTTCGAGGACAAGTATAGTTTGAATTTACAACAGGCTAATAATGCATATTGATCAGCAGAGGGGCGTTGTGGTCGTTTACCTGTGGGTACAACATCAGGACAAATGGATGGATGACAATGAGAGAGGTGCACATCTCTTTAAAGCAAGTCTGTGTGTGTATGTGTGTGTGTGTGTGTGTGTCTTTTTTTTTAACAAAACCCCAACTGGACAGAGCCAGTTTATCTCTTGCTGCACACATTACATCATCGAGGTAATGCTGGGCATCACAGAGCAATACTTTTAAAGTACTGCCTGACTCGCATGTGTCCAACCTAGAAACTGTCAACAAATACAAGTCTGCATTTCATAACTCACTGTGTCCGTCGATAAAGGACATTTACAAAAAACACAAACAAAAAGAATCAGTACTTTTTGTAGATTAATAAACGTGGAGTAGAACCCGACCAATATGAGAATTTTGAGATCACAGGGGAAATACTCACTGATTACCAACATGGCTGCCAATAGTGAATGCTTTAACTTTTCTATGTTTATTGTGGACCAATTGATCCCCAGAAGGCTGTCCCACACTTCACTGTCTGTTCACTGTCACTATTCAGCCATAGGTGATAGAGAAAAGATCATTATATTTTTAAACAGGGCATTTTGAAAACTTTAACTGATCGTATATTTTGCATTAAAAATCTATCTGTAAAGTAACTATAGGTGTTTAAAAAAATGCAGAAATACAGTGGAGTAAAACGTACAACGTCTTCCTCTGAAATACTGTACTCATTCATTCATGTCCTGTTGGGTCACAGGGGTCTGCTGGAGCCTATCCCAGCTGGCAGCGGGCCAGGTGGGTAAAGTAATAAAGCAACAGTAAAGTAGTAATATAAATTTTTGCATTTTATGTTGTTAATAAAAGTTTTATATCAGTATATATCAGAAAGCATCTGCTGATACAGGTATATCTGTGAAAAGCCAAAAGTTGGACTCAATTTTAAAGTATCAGTATTAAGAATAAAGTAGTAGTAAATCAGATATTATGTTTACAACAGTATCTATAAATTCTTATTAATAACTAGTATTTTAGAAAACAAACAAAAACAACTAATTAGGGTAATTACAGATAATTACCAAGAGAGACTTTGCTAATTATCAAAAACCAATCATTAAAGGATACAAAGGGGACTGCAACACATGAGTCATCATACTTAAAACCATATAAAAGGAACGTAATCATTGTCTGTTCCACTGAATAATGACGTAGCATAAAAAGAATCTGAATCAATTATTTTCAGGATCTAATTGAGGTTGACCTCTGCTTTATCCATAAGAATAGGCCACATATCATCTGAGTGGGATGATGGGGGACACCTTCAGCTGAAAGGGTTCTTCTGGAGGCCGGAGAGCTTAGCAGCAATACATCAGAGAATCAATAATCACTGCTGATCAATGCAACATCCATTCAAGAGAGCATGTCACTTACAAACCACAGCTCGCATTGAGCTTTCCAGTCTCCTCTGCTCTTCTTTAATTTATGTGATTCGAGGCTATTTTAAACGACTGCAAAGTCACTGGCTGACCTTCAGTCTGAAGGCTGAGTGATATTGTGGAAGCAATCCTGTAAGTGACAGAAGAAGTTGGCTAACTTTCAATTAGTTGGCATTTCGACACTGACAACAGGACGAGTGGCAGATATAAAGAAGATTATGAGCTGGGATCATGTTCTTCTGTTACTATTCTAATAAATCGTGGGACAGTTATCTAACTGGACTCTGGAGGAAAAAACATGAAGCTCAGTTAAAAAGGTGAAAATGTCAGTGACGCATTACATCATCAAAGTCAGTCACTGAGTTGCAGCCTGGCTGGTTTATTACTCCACTAACGCATCCATGTTTTACGCATCCTACATGATGATGATGATGATGATGGTGATGATGTCCCTGTGATGTTAGGGATGTTTGGACACATTTATTATCATCATTGTGTACAGTAGCAGCTAGCTCGGTGGTCATGTCTGACTGGTCCTCGGTGATTCACTCAGGATGCAAATACAAAAAAAAAAGATGAGATGCTGTGGTCTCAGTGTGCGTGGATGAATAAAGCACCAAAAGCGCTGGCTGTACAACCTGATGTTAAACACAGCATTGTTAGGCAGTTTTCTTTACATAACTGCTCTGAGAAAAAAAGGGAAGAGAGAGAAGCTTACTGCCTCACCACAGATGCGCTGTGATGACCATGTCTTTACAGTTCTTGGCGCAGGAAACAATTGAGGGGGTCTTCCTTCACTGGGCACAGATCCCCAGCTCCTCAAAGACAAGCGGCTTCAGTAGAGATCCACATGGAACATATGCAGCTCTTATCCTTAAAGACTCGCAGCAGCAGCGCTACAACATTATGGTGAAAGTCAAAAGAAAAAGTGCTGTGTTTGCCCGTTTCCTTGAATGCGGGCTGTGTGATGCTCAGCTCGGCTCAGCTGCACTCCGCTCGCTCCTCCCTGCAGCAAGATCGGCTTTGAGCGGGAAGAAATCACCGGAATGGATCAAACACAGGCGGACACAGGCTGTGCGTAAAACACGGAGGTGGAGCCACACCAGCTTCCGGAGTCGGAGTGGCCCATTTTATAGCATCAGTCCTGAAGAGAGATACAGGGTGCCACAAAAATCTTTTAACAATCTAATAAAACCAGGAGTGATGGAAGACAAATATTGTATTCATAGTAATTGAAACCTTAAAAGATGCCATTTAAGAAACAATGATGGAATTTTCATTTTTGTCTCACAGTGGTGCCACTTGCACATGTTTGCCAATACACACTTCAAAAATCCCCGTTTTTTTGGGTCACCCTGTATCTGTTTGTGCTATCCATTTTTGTCTGATTGCTGACAGTTCTTTTATTGTCTTTTGCAAATGGCAGATTTTCGCCCATCTCTCTTATAAACACAGTTTATTTAAAGAAATGTTCCAAAAAGTAGTTTGCACCAACAAAGTCAATAGTAAGGAAGCCCTTAAACGATGTGATTAAATACATCTTTATTTTCTCCATGTCGCTGTGATAACGAGTTAATTTCAGTGGTTTTCTCGAGATCCTGAGTTATTTTTGTCATTATTTCGTGGAAATAACAAATACTTTGTTTGACGAGACAAGATAAAAGAGATAAATTACCCCTTATTTTCTCAAGATCACAAATTTTTATCATCATCTCGACAAAAGGAAGGTTGTTTTGTCAACATAAGAAGATAAATTATTCTCTAAACAAAGTCTGTTTTCTCAAGATCACAAGAAAAACAACTCGAGAAGCTTAAATTCAGTGGTTTTCTTGAAATCTCCAGTTATTTTACCCGTTACCTCGAGAAAACAAATTGTTCAGAGGATAATGCATCTCATTATCTCAAGAAAACAAAGGTTATCTTGAGAAAACGAAGGATAATTTATCTTGTTTTCTCAAGATAAGGGCCTATGAAACCACACCAACCTGATTGGGATTTATTTTTAATACAACTTTCATACAACCTGGGATCAAACAGGCATCATAAAGGATTTAATAATCCACTTGATCTCATATGAATTATTAGTAGAGTTAAAATGAAGAGGCTGGACCTCTACATTCTTAGGTGTTGTAAAGCACTATGACAATAACAATAATAATAGCACTTTGACTAATTCCTTAATAATACTCTATTAAGCACAACAAAGCAACTCCACATTATTTCAGTCTGAACCTGTCTGAAACAGGCTCATTACAGAGTAGCCTACACAAGCTATGAGATCAAACATGGCACAGTTGTCCCTGTATGTTTGAAAGTCAAATGTTGTTTCCTGCATTGTATAACAAGACCATCACAAAGCTCTGAATCTATATGCTGCTCTAACCTTTCTGTACCTTGGTAGACTGTATGGTTGCCTGGCAACAACTCTCATCCACCCATCTGTAAAGGTAATGGGCAGCAAACAGGCATTAGTCTGTTTACTGGGAAGTGGTGGAAGTACTACAGCCGAGTACAATCTAAGATACCATTAGTTGTTATTGTTATTGATAAATTTACCTGGAGGGTTTGCATGTTTTATACTGTGTTGTTTCTATTTTCTCATTTATGTATGTTCATTTTAGAAGAGGTGCATACACCAGCCTTAAAGAATAAGAAATGCTCATATTCATGTCCCACCTGACAAGGGCCACAAGACTGCAAGCAGATAAATCAGACATAAATGTACTTTTTGAAGAAGAAAGAGAAATAGACAGATATATGCAGTGTGAGAAAATTATACCTAAGTCAAGCCTCTGTAAGCTGCAATCCAGCTAAAGACCTGGACAGATTTCTTGAGGGTGGATGGCCAGTGTCAAAGTCAAGGTCAACGACCTCACATTCATGTGCCAGAAGTAGCTGTAGATAAAACGCTGTAGTCTGCCAGAGCAAAGTTAGTTTTCAAAGCTTATTGGAAACTTCAGGTAATGGATGCATGCTTAGAAAACTCTTTTTTGTTTGTTTGTTTTTGCTTTATCTTATTTAAACCAGTTTTTACTATCTGGTACCATAGTAGATATTTGTGGGTTGGAATATGGATACAAAACCTCAGGAACCAGTTTTTTTTTTTTAACACAATGAAAGAAATCATTACAAGAAAACTTTTCAGTTAGTTACAAACTAAATCTACAGAAGGGTGCATGTAAAAGAAAATTAATAAATAAAGTCAGTTTATGCAACTCTAATAATTCTGATAAGACCGGACACACTTTGTATGGAGTCGGAAATTGCTCAAATGTAGGTGACCAAAGTAAAAACAATCTACCGACAGAGGTGATGAATGACAGCTACCTGAGAGGAAATTGGTTTTGAAAAGATTTTGCAAGTAAAATAAATTCCAATCAAGCCAGCAATTCAATGTTAGGAGAGACTACAAACATTTTATAAATTGACTACCAATTTAGCTGGCTAACAATCTGCTATAACAAAGTAATTACAACTAACTTTAGCTAATGACATCAGAAGGACTTGTGGATAAAAATTATTGGCTGAGAAAGTAATGATTGAAAATGCAGATTTTTTTTGAGCCACTTTGAGTGTTTTGGAGCCAGCCTCCAGTGGCCAATGGGAGTATTGCACTTTTTTGCACTCCTGCATTGGCCTCACCCACTTACTTTGTCTACAGACTATATAGTCTATGAGATGAACATAGTCAAATACCAGAGGCTGTGGTGACTCCACAACAAGGACTGTGAATGCACACGGTAAATATTTAAGTGAAATGTGATAACTCGTCAAACACAGGTCACAGGCCCCTAAATACACAGGCAGCCAAAGAACGATTAGCAGCAAGTTATGCACCCTGATGATGTACGAGGTGAGAAGGTGACCTCACTTTGACCATAATGTTAATAAAAGCCTTATACTGTACCTAGTTAGCCTGTTCTGCTGAATATACAGAAGCAGGCAGGCCACTATTAAAGGATACAGCCACTGTTTTGAGTGCTTGGATGGGCAGTGACCTAAGGGATTTTGTGTAATTATGGTTTGATGCTAATTACAGTTGTTTGTCGCTCCAGTGTCAGTATCTTGGAAACTGGTGGACTCCTGGGTTTTTTACACACAGTGGGGTTTACAGAAGAATATTTAAAGTGCCAAAGTAAGGTGAGAGACTGTCTTTGGGCAAAGACGACCATAAAGTTTTTCCATCTGCCTGTGTCTGTCTCAGAGAATCAGATTTCATGACAGGCATACCCAACCTGAACTCTGACATGCTCCAATTTAAGCTTTCCTCTCTCTCACCACTTGTTATTGTCAGAATGCCTCTTGTCATTACTGACATTTTTATTTGATGGCTTTCATTTGTAGGTCAGCAAGGGGATTATATGAAACCTGTGTGGGCTGAAATCAGTGGAAGTGTGTGGGAAGACAAAGATAGAAAATTCATTGTATTGTTGTAGTTCACAAAAGCTTTTGGTATAGCACACACACACACACACACACACACACACACACACACACACACACACACAGCTTTGTTTCTACTCGACAGTGAACAAAACCACTGCAACACAAACTGTTTTCTTTGTTCAGGTTTCAGCTGTTTCATTTCGACTCACAAACACAAACACAAAAACAAACACTACACAACACTACACAACACT
>OOFC01048205.1:17581-28454 GCA_900323345.1 Pseudochromis fuscus
ATCAGTGGAAGTGTGTGGGAAGACAAAGATAGAAAATTCATTGTATTGTTGTAGTTCACAAAAGCTTTTGGTATAGCACACACACACACACACACACACACACACACACACAGCTTTCTGTTTTAGATGTCTCAGTCACGAGAATTTGAATCCAAGACATCAGCAGATTCTTAAAAATACTGAGTTACTAAGTCCAATATTTGCATCGGTCTCATTGAATTCTTTGTATATACTCAGCAAGTGATAACATGTTATGTTGTTGTTTTAAGATACTGAGTCATTATTGTAACCCATAACAACCTATGGTGACACAAGTGTCACGAGGCCTTTAAGTGTTCTGGCAGGTTCCACAGCTTTGTCCATGACGTTAACTCGTGAAGTCCCTAGGTGACATCTACTAAACTTCCTGGTGCAGTCATGTGACAATGTGTGAATTTGTTTACCGGAGGCATGTGATGTCATGGGTAACATATACCTATCTATGTAACATGTGATGTAACATATATGCTCACTGATAAATTCATTTTCTATACCCACTTATCCAATTAGGAAGCAGAGGTCACTGGATCCTATCAGATCTTCAGAAATGGGGTCATTGTGGTCTATTTGGTCTGTTTTATATCCCTCATAATTTTCATTTAAGGAGAAAGGGTCTTATGGGTTAAGAAAGTTGCTGATTATTGTCTGATTTTCTGAAGTGTCAAGTCATCAGGGAGATCCTGGCTGATTATTTTCAGATTTGTACTCATTATTTTGAGAGGCTACATTGTGACTTGTCTCCAATAAGACATTAAGTGTATTTTTAAGATTTTTTAAATTATTATTAATATGAGAAACTAAATACTTTTTTAAAATGTCGTTATGTGGGGGTTTGCCATTAAAATGACTTTCAGGCGGCATTGGGATCAGTGGTGTTACTACTGAGTGGTTATTTTCCATCATACTGGCGAAACTGTCGTGACGAGGATGATGAAACAGGTCAGCTGACTGATGACGTTGGAGAGTAACTTCAGGGGAAGGAAGCACGTTGGTTGAAACCCTGGTGACCGAGCCGGCAGAAGGACGAAACTCGAGGAGCTACAACTCCCTACAAGCAGTAGATACTTTTCAAGAGAAGGTAAGAAGACAACTATCAGCGTATTGACTTTTACTGATTGCTGTTTTCCACCTTCTGTGTTTATTTGTAACTTTTACTCGGTCTGTCTGTGGCGCCTTCACTCACGTAGCCTACAACGTGGTCCGCACCCGGTCTGACCGGCAAACCGTTACTGCTCAGTTATTTATTTTAATAGTATGTCCACGATTCCTAATTCAGAAATACGTCTATACAAACAGTCGATGTAATGGTTAGTAGTGTTTACCTGATGTTAATATATAACATTATTTGATCTTATAAGTCTAAGATGCCGTATATTGAACCATAATCACGACTTTTTTTTCGTAAATCCTCACATCACAAAGATAATAAAGGTGTATTACAACGACTTTCGTTTCTTTTCAGGAGATATGTTATCAAAGTAAAGTTGATTAAGTTTTGTAACAATGCCAGGGCCGTTCTAGTTGCGCAACCGGGAGGTGAACTCCCTCTAGTGGCTGAATGAGGTCATAATTCTGTATTTTAATTAGTGAAAGCAGAAAGTACTTGAGACGTGAGTGTTGTGATAATTATTGAAAATAACATAAAGCTCTTCAGTCCAAATCATTTCTGTGTGTATTTTCTCCTTTTATAGAAATCATGCCTGCAGACATTAACAAAGGAAAGAAGGCGTTTGTCCAGAAGTGCGCCCAGTGTCATACTGTAGAAGATGGAGGGAAGCACAAGGTCGGACCGAACCTTTGGGGCCTTTTTGGACGCAAAACAGGCCAGGCAGAGGGCTACTCCTATACCGATGCCAACAAAAGCAAAGGTACATTCTGTCTGTGGATTGTTTAACCCTTGTACGCCCCCGGGGGTCTCCTCGTACCCCAAAGAGGATAGGAGGCGGGGTACGAGGAGACCCCGGGGGGCGTTCAAGGGTTAAGTAGTCTTATGAATGGTCCTGTTTTACTAACACTCCACTGTGTCTGCTCATTTTTACTTCCAGGTATCATCTGGGATGACGACACCCTGAATGTTTACTTGGAGAACCCAAAGAAATACATTCCAGGAACAAAGATGATCTTTGCCGGGATCAAAAAGAAGAACGAACGAGCCGACCTTATAGCATATCTCAAGTCTGCGACTTCATAAGAACTCTTCATATGCACCGTTGCCAATATTTGTGTCTTGACAAACTGCTCAAGAGACCAGAACTTTCTTTGTTTTTTTTTTTTCAACCAGAAGGCAGAACAGCACCCAGTCGGAGCAGTGTCACCATCTTTGTCACAGCTGTTTCTGATATGATTGTCCCTGTTGACCTGGAGTAAATGATATCGCCTGGTTTTAACATGTTTCTTACATAAATTATTAAATCTATATATACTGTGTATTCAGAATGTAGGGACTGAAAGCAGTGTCTGTGTGTTAACTGTCTTTAATCGTTTTATTTTATTTTTTCTGGTTTACATTCAAATTGTCTTAATAATTGTCTGGTCCAAGAAGGAAATTTGCCTTTTCTGTTTCGATGTTACCTCAGTCGTATTTTATTTTTTTCAAATTTGCAAGTTAAATAAAATTGACACTATAAATTGTTCTTTTTTGAATTTGTTTTACTTAAAAAAAAAAGAAAGAAAGAAAAAAAGCTTTGTTTTATTATTATTTTTTATTAATATCTATTTTGGCAAGTGGTTTGGATTTTTTGGCCCAAATTAGTGATACAATGAAATATATTTAAGTTTCCAGATTTCCCCAGGATGGAATTGGGTCATTATTATACTGCATTTGGTGATAGTTTCATCAGGTCAGTACTTGTGAAATACTACATGTCAAGTACTTTTTTTGATTTACACTGTTTGATGGACACTGCTAAAGTTTTAAACTCGGGGTTTCAAACATACGGCCTGCAGGTCAAAACCAGCCTGCGACACAGTCTGATCTGGGATGAAATTGCAAAGAAGTGTGAAAAAAAAATTAGAAGACATTAACTGCAATTTGCCACAACTTTTATATATAAATTTAATATATTCACAAGATAGATGGGATAGCTTTATTCCTTAATAGTTTCCACTTTAGTTTGTGTGGTGTGGTGAGTCAGTTCAGGTGATCACGATTACTATACAGATCCTGTTTTGTTTTGATGATAAAATGAAATACTATATTTTTCAATTCCATAGCCTATAATTGTGGTTGCATGTTTGGTGCCTTTGTAGAGTCACTGTGACCTGTAACTTGTAATACACATGTAAAAGATAAAACGATTCACAGTACTGTTGAAATTGCACTTATTTTTCTTGAGAAATTTCAGGTTGATAAAACGTTTTGTAAAAGGACACTTTCACAATGTACTTAAAACAAAGTGGATAATGTATGGGTCGTTATGCTGTTATTTGATTGGCCTGGCCCACCTGAGGTCAAGTATGTGACCCCTGAACTGAAAAGAGTTTTGACGCCTCTGCTTTAAACTGTTGGTTATGTACATGTGGTGTTTGAGTGTTACTGTTGGATCACTGTATGTAGACATGAGCTGATAGAAAGCATCATGTTTTTATTTTTCATGTCCTGAGTTGGCAGCATTACAACTTTCCAGCCGAGAAGACGTCCAGTTGAGGGATCCATGATAGATCAGAGCTCTGCTGTTGGTCTGTAATTCCAGCTAAATTGGTGGAGTGGGGCGCCCCCTAGCGTTTAAACACCGTATCCACAGAATCACTAATAATATTGTATAAAGGAATTTGATTTTCTGACGTGCTCGCTCTGCCAATAAAAGTCGCTGTTACATAACTAAATGAAATAAACCACTGCAGATCCCGCTTTTGCCAAAGTTTAGAGTTTGCGAAACAAATGTGCTGTCGAGCTATTGCAGTGTTTATTACGCGCGATCAAACACTTTTATTCAGTCATTATTCACTTTAATTGCTCTTGTAGGACAGCAAATCCCTTTTTTATCGCATGCATTGAAAACCGTTCAGTCTGGAGCATGTTGAAATGTAATCCACCCACATGAGGGTCTTTCTGCTTTGAGGAAACCTTATAAATCAACAACACGGAGTTACTGCTGAAAGTCATCAGTGGGTAAACATCCTCCACTCCAATCCACCATTTTATATATGTTTTGCATATTGTACAGTTTGCAATATGCGTTTTATACAATGCATACTGGATTTACTCTAGTTATCACCATCCTCAGCGTCATCATCATCATCATCATCACACTCAGAGCATCTCTAAAGGAGGGCAAGCGGTTCAGATGGCCAGAGGGGCAGAAGAAACCCTGAGCCTCCTGTCTGTGTGACGAAGCGAGCATCAGCGGGACCGAGCCAACCACAGCCAGCGTCATTTGCACACAAGAAGACCCAAACGACGGATGATGCTCGGTAGTGGCTCTGTGTGAGATTTCCCAATGTCTGTGATAGCTTCAACATGCTTCCACGTTGCTTTGCATACATCTGCTTTAAGGATCTTTAATTAGGTGAGCGATGTGGAGATGCTGTGGAGGAATATGCTGGTGCGCAAAGGGAGTCTCCATCCCTCTCCGCACAGAGTGGAAACTGGATATGTAGCCAGAGCTCCGGGGGTGTTCCCAGCATAATGCATCTTGGAAGTTGTGCTATCCACACGATTCTCTGACTTTAACCCTCAGCAAAGCCTCATAGATGATATTTCTCTGCGTGACCTCTTGGATTTGGTTCACGGAGGACCATCTGAAGAACAGACATGGCAGTGTCAAATATGGTGTTCTCTGACGTGGAAACTTTTCTGGACTCGCATCCCGAGTTATTCGAGGACTACCTGAACAGAAAGGGGAATTATGGCATGGTGGAGAAATGGCTCAAGAATCACCAGGCGAGCAAAAGTCCGGCGGCGGCGGCGGCTGCAGCTCCAGCCGAGCCGAGAGAGGAGAAGAGCAACGCGTGTAAGGACAGCTGGGCGAGCAAATGTGATGGTCTGCAGCGGAGAGCGTCTCAGAAGGAGCTGCGCAAAACTTTCGCCAGATCAAAGGCCATCAATGTGAACAGGACATACGATGAACATGTCAACTCCAGGGCCCAGGAGCCGCTGACGAGCATGAGGAGGAGAGCTCTGCTGAGGAAAGCCAGCTCTCTGCCTCCGACCACTGCGCACATCCTGAGCGCACTGCTGGAGTCCAGAGTCAACATCCCCCAGTACCCGTCCACAGCCGTGGATTTTAAATATTACCTCAAAGAACACAACGAAAGAGAGTTTTTCTTGGAGCTTGTAAAAGACATATCCAACGACTTGGATCTAACGAGTCTCAGCTACAAAATCCTTGTGTTTGTTTGCATTATGGTCGATGCAGACCGGTGCTCCTTGTTTTTAGTGGAGGGAACGGGCAACAAGAAAACACTAGTGTCCAAATTCTTTGACGTGCACGCAGGTACCACAGTTTTACCCTCCATGAATTCAGACGAAGTTCAAGTGCCGTGGGGGAAAGGGATTATTGGATACGTGGCTGAACACGGAGAGACAGTGAACATCCCTGACGCTTATCAGGTGCCTGCTCCTCTTTGTGCATCCATGTGTGCATGTGCATGAGTCACAGGAAGACAGAGACAGGGAGACAGGTCATTTTCTCTCAGCTCTGTCATACTTAATTGATTATCAGTCAAACTGTGAAACAGATGAGAGCAAGGAGACCAGCACTTAGAGTTAGCAGGACATAAGCTTGTGTCAGACCAGGGTCACACAAACTACTGAGAACTAATGGAGTGTTATTTTCTGGCTGCTGCTTTTGCAACAACACAATGAATACCTAATTTAAAAAGTAAAACAGTACTAGATTATAGTAAAACAGCAAAAAAAAAAAATCAAATTGCTCAATGAGAGAAAAGTCTTCCTGCTTCACCAACCATTTACACTTACAGGGTTACAATGGTTTCCTGTCCAAGCTGAGCCATCATGTGACAAACTCTCCTTCAATTCAAGCATTTGCTAAAGTTTTATAGTGCAAACTTCAAACTTGTCCATCAAACTTTCTGTGTTGTATACTTCTTTTTTTTTTGGTTGGTAAGACTTGCAGTCCTGATGAGCTGCACATTTTAGTGCCCTGTCATCTAAAACTAAGAGCAGAGAAACTGCCTCTTTTCCCCCCAACAAGTGCTTACACTGTGTCTTCATTTTGTCTTATGCCTATGGATTGCAGGATCGTCGGTTCAGCGATGAAATTGACAAGCTGACAGGGTACAAAACCAAGTCACTCTTGTGCATGCCCATTCGCAACAGTGATGGAGAAATCATTGGAGTCGCTCAGGCCATCAACAAGACTTCAAGTGGGGAACTCTTCACTGAAGATGATGAGAAGGTAATTTCTTGATTATAGGTGTGAGGATAAATGCTGAGTGAACAACATACACACTACTTCCTGCCTGAGATGTGGAGAATAGATCAAGATGTGTGTTTTCTTTGTTTGATTCTAAATTGCATTTTTTTTTCTTGCCTCACAACCTGTCATTATCCACTTTAAATGCAAAATACAGACTTTGATCTTCACTAAACCACCTCAAAGAGTCTCTGTCTGCTGGAATCTGTACAAACAAGAAAGAAATGATATTTTGGTCATTTTAAGATCAGGTCATTTCTCATTTGTGTATAAATAGAAAAGCTGTTTAGAGTAAAGGGGCAGAAAGTCACACTGATGAGGTAATGTACTCAGTAATTGTACACCCTGTGGGTTTCGTGTTTTGTTGTCTTTACTTATTTGAATAAATTAAAATCACACATTTAGTCAGATACTTCAGCTTTATATTTCATACACTGTCAAAGCAAGAGAAGGAGATATTGACTATATTTGGCCATTGTGTTATTTTTTTTAATCAACAATGACATAAGTAACCATGAAGCCACATGGTTCTCTGGTAAAATGCTAGTTTATCTGCCACGTTGTGAAAAAGCTAGCAATGACATATATATACATATATATATACATAGAGGAAATATGGTACTCAACAATGTTGCTTAATACCTTTGGTCATCATCTGGTTTGACATATATATATATATATACATACTAATTATATTCTACCACCTGATGACTAACAGCTTTGGACATAGTCAGACTTCATCTCTAGCGCCATCATCAGGTCAATATTTCAAGTTGGACAATAATTTGATTTCTGATCACAGCTTTGTCGTCAGTCTTTATGGAAAATAATATAATGCTAACACATTAAAGTAAGACTGTGAACACTGTAAACCTGTGAACAATCAGCATCTTAACGTTCTCATTGTAAACAGGTTGTCATGACGATAGTGGTGCCAAAGTGCAGCTGTACAATGTTGCTAGCAGCTATCATTTTTCATTACAGTCAATGTTGTAGCATTCACGCACTTACATTAGTAGCTATATTTTTTTTAAAAAGTGGAATTCATATTTCCTCCCCTTTATGTGCCGTGTTTTGCACTGTGACCTATAACAATAGAACATTTTATTAATTGTCGGGTGAGGCTTAAGCTTCTGTTCACACCGACTTGCCATTTTGTTCTCGCTGTGCTATGTGTAAGTGGTTTATGGTTCAGAGTTTGAGATTTTCCAGAAGTACTTTTCAAATTAGTCTTGACTGATTTCTTCTTAAAAATGTGACAATTTCTTAGTTACCTGTTTGTCCTCAATGTAGAATTTTTGGGTTCTTTAATAGAGCAAATAAACCATGGGTTAGTCGCTATACTTTTTCACAGTAACCTAAAAAAAACCCCATTAAAATTTATATGAAATATATTATGAAACTTCACCTTTAACAGAGCAACACAGTGTTTAATACCTGTAGCTATCATCTGATTGGATAATCAATCAGATTACATATCGTCCTGAGAGTTGTAGCTCAGATGATGCTGTCACATCCAGAATATTTGGCTGCATATCTGATGAACAGCAAGTAATGTGTACTTGTTTTCGTCCAAAATAAACATGACTAATATATATTATTTAAATAATTCACAGCATATGTACCTTAAGACTGCTTCTGAGTACTTACTGTGTAGCTAACCTGAATATTATTACATTTTTCTTAGGCCGTATGATCCAAAGAGCCAGGACACTGTGGTAATACCAGCAAGAATAATAACTTTATATATGCTGCTCAGAACCTCACATTGTGTAACGCTTCACTTAAGTGCCGAGCGGAGCAGCTAGTGTTTCAACGTTTAATTTAGTGCCGCCATTTAGATTGCACCATTTATGTGTTTCTGAACGGTTGCCAAACATTTAACACCAGCAAAGTAGGATTTGTTGCGGGGTTTCGGGCTCTCGGGGCTGTTCCAGTTGTCCACAGATATTCTGTTTTGAAACAGACTTATGATCCAAGAGAACTAAAGCGGGCTCTTGGATGTCT
The DNA here is from genome assembly GCA_900323345.1 of Pseudochromis fuscus. Classification (NCBI taxonomy): domain Eukaryota; kingdom Metazoa; phylum Chordata; class Actinopteri; family Pseudochromidae; genus Pseudochromis; species Pseudochromis fuscus. The sequence goes on from OOFC01048205.1 coordinate 26,005, forward strand.
TTTCACTCTTCTGTGAATCATTTCAATCTGTAAACAAATCTGTCAAGCTGGCAGCTGCAACAAACACAAAGACACTGATAATAGTGAATGAATGTAATATTCATAATAGGTTGAAGCAGTCGGTGGGGGTGCTCCATCTCACACTGATCCAGATAGTCTTCTGTTTCTGAGTGGCCGTTCATCAGAGAGGCACGAGGAGCACGTGTTCGGTCCATCAGCATGCTTGAATAGCAATGTAGCAGAAAGGCAGTGACAAGCCAATACACTGACTTGCTCGCTTATTGCATGAACCCCTAAAGGGGAGGGGGGCGGGGGGTTGAAACATGAAAACACAAAAGCTAGAAGTGCTTTTTTATTTCAGAGTTACATTTCACTTCTCCATTGGTGTCAAAATTACATCTCAAGATTCTCTCCATTGTTCATAATAGATGCAGATTAGGAGATCTTTTTTTTGCATTTCCTTCTGTTTTGAGTGTGTTTCACATTGCATTAACGTCACACTAATGCCTGGGATGGCTACAGCTGAATTAGTAATGAAATGCAATGCTGGCATCAGAGAACACAGTAAGCTCCCCGTACAGCACAGCTGCAGCTCTGCTTTTATGGAAGACCTCGTAATAGGAAAACGAATCATACTTTTTAAAACATTAAATGATCCTGCAATAGTAGATGCCATTAGAGGCCAAAACCAAATTGTTCTCTACGTATGGTGCAAGATTGTTTTTATACATTACGCGGCTGGTTTAAAAATCCCACGCTGCCTTAATTGTGCTCCGTTGATACCCCACAGGATTGGAGACCTTTGGCGAGTTTGAATAATGGTTCAACCCATGTATAATTGCATAGTCTCATTATCTTCTGTGGAGGAATATAGCTACTGACTTAAATACAGACCCCCACCCTGCTATCTCTACATCTTGCATTATTATCTTGATTTCTCTCTTTGCAGGCTTTTTTTTTTTTATTACATGAAATGCATTATTGTCAGAAACACATTTTCATGAATTACCCCGTATTGAGATGCAAGTTTTCTCATGTAGCTTCTTTCTGCCAATACAGTTTAACATCTGTGTGAGTCGATTGTCAAACAGGATCCTCCCCTCACCACAGCGCTCCCTCCGGCTGCCAAAGTCCCTGTCAAACTGGCTTGAAGTAATACTGTAATAACCACAATCACACAATTTCCTACTGTAAATCTACAGCTAAAGAAAAGACAGCACAATTTCTGCTCAGAGCCATGTGTTATTTTTATTTTTAATACTGGAGGATATCAGATCAAATCCGATTTATATAGCGCATCATGCCAAACATGTTCCTTCATATAACAAGAGGAAAAAAATAATGAATTTCGAATTAACCAAGTGAAGATAGATAAACAGAATGCCATTTGCATTATTTATATATTGCAATATATGGGTAAAGAAATATGTTCATTAGATTGCATTGCTTAAACCGAGGAAAGGCCCAGTCCCCCAGAGTGGTAGACAAAGGGGTTGAGCTCCAAGGATGCTAAATAGATGCTAAGTCTCAACAATCTCATATGTTTATTTATTCATATATTTTTAATATAACCGTGTTTAAAAGAATTAGAGGTTTGTTTCTGTGAGGATTTGGATTCCTTGATTGTGGATGAACAAGGAAGCATTGGGAGTGCAACATTTTAGTAATTGTTGCAATGAACAGATATTTTTCTATTGTCACCAAGTCAAAGAGGACAATCTGTATCAAGGTTAAAAGAAAAAAAAAGAAGAAAGATCTAAACTATACCTTAGGGGATGCCAGAGTAGGATATTGAGCAACTACTGCAACAGGAAACTCTCAGAGTGGTCAAATAAGAGCAGATAAACCATTACCATATGGCAGATACTAATGTAATGTATGGATTGATTTAAACAGAGCTGTTACTCTGCATACAGGATATGTGGCAGTTTGAATTAAGGAAGTGTCCAACACATAAAATATGTACTTGCTTTCATTACTAAACTTAATCAAAGTGTGGAAATTCTAGTTTTGAGTGAAGAAAAAGACAAAAAAGTGACGGGGTTCGTCCTGATTTAGCCATAGACTCGGTTTAGAACCAATCAATCACCATGTTGGTTGTTTGGAGCCACAATGACCATATTTGGATATGAAGGGAGAAGTCAGGAGGCGGGTGTGACTTTTGTTCCTGAGGACACGGCTCAGTGTGAGACTGGAGCTCAGTGCATTGGAGACCAAACCTGTCAATCAAACCAGCCACTCCCCTAAATATTTTTTTTTTGAAGACTAATATCTACTTATTGATGAAATGATTTTCAGATGGACCACCAGATCACTGAGAAGAGGAGCTGACTTTAGCTAATGACATAACAATGAAAGTTTTTTGGAGCCTCTAAACCACCTGTAAATCATTGGAGATCAGACCTGTCAGTCAAACTAACCACACCCTTAAATGTTGCTTTTTATATTTA
>OOFC01048205.1:28699-40516 GCA_900323345.1 Pseudochromis fuscus
TTTACGTGACGTGGCCCCAACCTGGCCCCCTGCCAATGGAAAATCAAACCAGTTCATAGGAGGACCGGCTTCTGAACCTATTTAGCCCTGGCTCGAGCCCTGGCCCGGAACTGGCCCTGGAACCCGTTTGATGGAAAGGGGGTATGAGAAGAGGAGCTGACTTTAGCTAATGACATAACAATGAAAGTTTTTTGGAGCCTCTAAACCACCTGTAAATCATTGGAGATCAGACCTGTCAGTCAAACTAACCACACCCTTAAATGTTGCTTTTTATATTTATTAAATGAGGAGTTTAATATTTCACACTTTGGTTTGACTTCCTGATATCATGAGATATACATAGATATATACTTCCTAGGGGTTAAAGATGAATAAATATTAGTTGTAAATCGGCTTAACCATGAAAGATGTGAATAGATTGATTTACATGCTTGTGTAGTGATATAAATGTTTTAAAAATCAGGTGATGGCCCATCTTTAAAGTTATTAATCAGTTTACTGAAGCATTGTGACATTCTCGGGTTGACATGGGACCACTGAGTTACTTAAACGAGAGTCACATTACAGGGAAAAACATAACACAGATTGAATTTACTGTGTCACATATTTTCATTTTTCTCCTACTAACTGCCAAAGTGAGGCGATTGGTCAGATCTGTGTGAAACAGACTGAAGTTTATATTCATAAAGTCAAAAATGTTTGTTCATACAGAATTTTTTTTCTGTGTCTATTTCCGAGTTATTCTGAAACATAAAAATTAATCATAAAAATTATAAAAATGCTTGAGTTTCCTTGGTGATTATAAATAGTAAAAAGTACACAAAACACCAGTGAATCCCAACTATTACCACTTTTCTAGAACCAAATCTATTTTATTTTGGAATGAAATAAAGAAACTACATCAGATTGCATGGCATCATGTCATATCACACTACAATCAATCCGATCGAATCGTCCCATATTTCAAACACATTGCTTCTGAATTGTACCGAAACCTCTCCCTTCGGAAAACAATATAAACATCGTCTCAAAAAACAAATTTCTTTTCTCAAAATTTGACTGAAAAACAAAGTGAGTTCAGTTATTAGATTTCCTGGTGTTTAACATGCCAACAAGCCCTAAACACAGCGTCTCCACGTTAATTACTAAATTAATTCATAATTCAATTCTTAATTAATAATATTAACTGATTACACTGGGGTTTTTTTCTCAGCCACAAAATTAGCATATGTAAACAGCCTTGTATCTCTGCCAAGCACGATGGCAGTTTGTTGATGTTAATGGAGTAATGCTGATGCCCCTGTGAGTAAATTCAATAAGTCAACCTTCAGAATACAAAATTCAGTCACAACCCCAAAACTGCTCTACAGTTTTAATGAATGAAACTCAGCAAACATTTAATGTACAGTTTTCACATTATATATAAACGCTGCTCTTTGTAGCTTTGTTATTTTCACATATGTATTTGTTGCTGTTTTAATTTAGATTAAGTGTAAGATATAAGATCTGTATTAGATCAGAGAAAGCGAGGGCTTTATGTTTTATTATTGAGACAATCGTAGCAACATATACAGCTTTTCAAGTCAGCTACTAATTACCACTTGCATGGAGAAGTGGAGGATCAAAGTGTTTATGTCATTTCCCTTGACTTGGTTCATATGAAATTCCAGTTGTGGAAAAAGGAAGTGACTGAGGTTGGAGGAGTCGGAGGAGCCCCTGAGGTCTTGGCCAGTTAGTTTTGTTATTAAACCACTCTTTACTGGTCAGCACAGAGGTCTCTAGGCAAAGACGTCTTGTTTGTAATGCAACCTTGTGTAATGGCCTGCCTGACAGAATGTAATTAGAGAGCAGTGCTTTTCTTGCATTCGCCTGTTAGTTCCACAGGCAGATCCATAGCCAGATCCCCAAAGTCCTGCTCGCTAATGAATCTGTTCCTGCTGGGGCTATTGATGGCCATTGCCTCTGTGGAAGATCATTATTGGAGAATTTCATTGGACAGCTGAAATAGCATTATGTATGAACTTATTGCTCAGCATCATCTGTTTTTTGTTTTTTTTCCTGCATCTGAAAACAAGTGCTTGATTATGGATAATGACTGAATGGAAGTTAATTCACTCATTAGCATGACGGAGTAATATTTCATATCGCATTATGATTAAGAATGTTTTTAATGAAGTTATTTAATTTGCACTTAGCATAATTCTGATGTGCATTTTTGACGTTGATTGATTGAATTTATGCGATGATTAAAAATGTAAACCACTGTGTGTGTACATTGAACACATGAGCGGAAAAGCTTGTTTGTAGTTGGTTTCATAAGATTTAATATACAAATAACTGAGGACTTATAGCCAGTGTGAAATATGTTATTTTGCCCCTTTTGTTTGTTTTAGTATAAACATTAAATACCAGGCAGAGACGACATGCTGTTAAAATCAGGTAGCACCACTACCATTGAAATACAGACTGAGAAATTAAAGATATGCAGCTAAACCGGGATGCATGCTTAATTGCGAAGGGAAACTGCAGCAATTAGAGCAGAGTTTCTTAACCTTTGCCAGTCTCTGATGCCATTTTAGGTCTATAATTATCATGACCCCAGTTGTCATGTGAATTTGCTAATTTATTGTAAGAGCATGAAAAAAGTTCCTAATTTACTATGCTGGAGTATTTCTACTAAAATGCATCAAACACATCCAATATAAGTCCTCCCACCTCAGCATGACAACTCCAACTCAAGGTTATGAACCAGTAAACTACTTAAAAGATATTTTGGGAGTAGCTCTCCACATATATGGTTGTGTCCTTCACATGTTCATTTGTGGCTGATGAGCGACTGATACAATATCATTTCTGAAAGGTGAAAGAGATATCCCTGTATCAGCGGCCACAGCTGAGTAACTTCCCATTCATGTATTGTTGTAGCGTCCCTCCCCTCAGGTCAGGCTGAAGGCTGGTAAATATTAGTGGGTTTGTTGTACTGATTGTATTGTTTACACAGCAGCCAGATGCTAAAGATAGATAACCAAACAAAGAGAGGCAGAGTAAGGAAGAACACAACCTAAATTCTATTGATTGTGTGTTACAGTGTGGGGGGGGTGTCTCTGATAAGGCTACATTGTTGGGTACACATTCACATCACAGCTGTCTCAGCAGCAGGCCAGTCGCTGCCACTTCTTTGCGTTGTCTGTGGAGTGTGCCGGCGTATTGATGTTCATTACAAATCAGCAGCGGCGGAGAAAGAAAAGAAATGTAGTTCGACTCCAAACTCCAAAGACATTGATTCGATTTCAGGATGCATATTAACTATAGTCATTAGGCCACATCAAGTGATTACATTATTTATGTGAAAAAAAAATATGAGTGAAATAAGGAATTTATGTTATCAGCCCAAGGCACAGTAACTCAGACTATTCAGTCAAATGGTAAAATGTCAGTTGAACTGATTTATTTGTCCCAGCATGTAATAATGCCAATGAAAGGCAATTTTTTATTTGTTCCAATTCAAAAGTTTTTCTTGTATGAAAATATTACTCATTTTAACTTCCTTTTGCAAACAGCCTAAAGTTACAAACAAACACAAAGTTATGTTCAGGAACATGCAGAAACCTTCAGAGGGGAAGGTGCTGATGTATATAACAATGTTTTTTCCCCTGTTGTTTTATCACCTGTTGTGTAAATTGACTAGCGAAGCAATCAAAACTACTGTAGTTAGTCTACAACTTAATTCACAATCAGGCCAAATATCAGAGGCTGTGTCGACTATACCTGAAGGTTTCCTGTGCTAAAGTCCTAAATATAATGTGACAAGCAGCAGTGAGAAGCAAGCCGACTGCTAGCTTTGGTGCACTGAATAAACTCATCTTAAAACAAACCAGCAGCATCACTTCATGACGCAGAGCATTTGTTTCTGTACCAAGAGAACCAGGAAGTAAGTGTATTGTGTCACATCGTAATGACCAGTCAGGCTTTAACAGATCAATCTCCAGCACCATATCTTCTTACGGGAAAATTATGAGGGATGTAGAACAGGCCAAATGGACTACAGTAAACACATTTCTGTTACATATATGTTACATATGTGTTATCACAAAGTCACGTGACTGCACTGGGACTGCACTGAGGGACTTTATGAGTTAAAATCATAGACTGTATTAAGAATGGACGAAGCTAATGTGACGCCACCCGTTGGTTTTTGGACTCATGTTTTGAAGCTAGGAGTTTGGCAGGAGTCGCCATGTTGGTTGTTTGGAGCCAGAAGTGACCATATTTTGATATAAGGGGAGGAGAGAGGAGGTATTTCTAACCCTTGAACCTGAGGTGACTGTCCAGTGTCTATGAGACTCGACTTTATTGTTGGTCTGAAGCCTAAGATCTAATTAATTTTTTTTTCAGATGGGCAACCACATGACTAAGAAGAATTCATGATTAATTTATGATTGAAAATGTTGATTTTTGAATTGAATTCAGTCAGAGCCAGAGCTTTTTGGAGCCAATGTGTGGTGGCTGTCGAGAGTATTGCACTTTGTTGCACTTCCACATTGACCTAATTTTTGATTGTTCATTTCTATATGCACTCTATCTTTATAATCAAGGATAAAGCTGTATATATGGAACACGGCAGATTTAAAAGGTTACTGACACCTGTACCACTGTGGATTCTTATGTTTAATGTAAACTGGAAGTTACCTTCTTGTCCTGTTCAGATCTATATGAGACATTTAGGTCCAGGATTTACAATCAAAAATGACGTCATGATACACAGCTCCACGGACAGGGTTTTTTAATGTATAGTTTCAAAATGCAAAATTCTTTCTTAGTGCGTATCGTAACAATATGTGTGCCTAAAAAAACATCCATGCTAAAGGGGCTAACATGGCAGGTGATTGGTCACCTAAAGCTCTGCACATGCATGCCCTGTTTCTCTTCTTCCTCATACAAACATTAGAAAATACAATTTTTTAAAATCCTTACAGTCACCATTTTTAGCTGCCAGCACATCTTTGCTAGCTCTTTGTTACCTTTGTTGCCTTCTTTACATTACTGCTATTTGTACATGAGTGGAATAATGTGGAAACCTTCGGCGGGACTGTGTTGCATTTCCTGTGTCCATGTGACACAGACAAAATGGAAACTGGGACTGGAAAAATACCATGACATTTTTTGAAGATAATTCCTAAAATGCAACAGGAACACAAAGCAACAAAAAGTCAACTTTAAAACTGTTGACTGTGTCCACAGGTGCTGCAGATGTACCTGCCCTTCTGTGGTATTGCCATCTCCAATGCACAACTCTTCGCTGCCTCGAGGAAGGAGTATGACAGGAGTCGGGTAAGGGCCACGGGGCCAACCAGGATAATAACCCTTCCATCCCCAGGATCAACATTACTTCCTCCCCCCTGGTGCTGACATTGAGCCTGAGTATTGATCAGGAGCAGCCCACTTGCTGCCACTGCAGTGGGAATAACAGAGCAGCATGCAGCCCTGCATGGACATTTTCTTCGGCTCTGTAGAGATGTGGGGGGAGATGGGGCCTGTATCCAGACGAGAGACCTGGTCCATGATCTAAATCTCCTACAGGGAATGTTAAGAGATGCACTAATTCATGTCTCACATTGATCTGTGATGGAGGAGAACATAATGAGAACGCAGTTCAGTGAGTGGAGGAGAAAAATGAGGAGCGCTCCCTCTACACCGTATGATTTTTATGTGCTTGTGTATTAAAATGGATCGGTGGTGTCTTAGATAAAGGAGCTAATTTACTTTTATTGGGGAAAGTAATCATGCTATATCATCCTCTTGGTTTATGGTTTAAAGATAATGGCAATATTCAGGTTCCAACAGCTGAGCGAAGCAAAACATCTTTATCTGAACGGTCCTCCCTGTTACTTGCTGACAGATTCCTCATGTAGTGTAACGTGTGCTTCAGACGGTTGGGAATAATGTGAGTGGTATGTTTTTCTGTCACTGGTGTTCAGGCACTCTTGGAGGTAGTCAATGACCTGTTTGAAGAACAGACTGACCTGGAGAAGATTGTAAGAAAGATCATGCACCGTGCCCAGACGCTGCTTAAGTGTGAGCGCTGCTCTGTTCAGTTGCTGGAGGACATTGAGTCACCGGTACTGTTTTTCTCTCTGCTGTCCTGCTGTGTATGTGTCTGTCTGAACATTTTTGCATGTTTGTTCTTTCTATCTGTGTCAGTTTTTTTAATTTTTTTAGTAAATATCTCACTGAGCTTTTGTTATCTCTCCTAAATCTTTCAGGTAGTGAAGTTCACCAAGTCGTTTGAGCTGTTGTCCCCTAAGTGTAGTGCGGACACTGAGAGCAGGTATGTATAAATGGATTACTGTTAAAATCTACTTTTCATCTCTGTAACATCAGGCCTGATGAAAAACATATTTTTCCCTTCATTACCTGTAAATAGTCATATCACCACCGCTGGCACAACGACGCCTGTAAATCCTGCACAGAACTTGTAAAGCGTCCATCAAAGAAAAAAAAAAAGGAGTATTCTGTAGTGCTGTGGGAGTAATATGCTGATTGTGAATAGAAGAAATACTGTGGGATCACTGCTTAATTGGGTTTTGCTGCTTCTCTCTACTGCCGGGCATGGCTGAGTGGAGAAAGAGGCTTAATATTGTGTGGGATGTTTATGGTTGAAAACGACAGTGAAAGGAAAGAAGAATCATCCCCCCGAGTCCTGCACGTGCCATAACTGATACGGTCACTTCGAGGGAGAGCAGATAACTGTAACAGTAAATTGAAAACCACAGGAAATGCCAATATTAGAAAATTAGTGGAAACCAAAGAGATGTCAGGCTGCTGGACGGCGCATTTACACTGGTACTTACTCGCTTTGCTTCAGCTTTGGCGCATTTACACTGACAAAAAAGTACCTGGAACTTGGTACCTGGTGCAACTTTTCGTACCTCCTCTCCTGCGGTTCCAAAAAAAGTACCCAGTCAGGTCGGAGCAGGTACTAAAATCTTATTGGTCAGAATTGCTGCTGTGTCGTTGCGTCATCACTGCACGGCACATAATCTGTCCCTGCAATCACATGGGAAATTTTAAATCGGCAAACCGTGCAGACATGTTTGGAATAAGAACAAGAAGAGAAATGACCTCTGTGAGAAATGGACTCAGGACGAGGTGCAAACCTTTCTGTCATTAGTCCCGCTGAGAAAATTCAGCAGGAGCTGCGAAAGAATCGCATAAAAGATGACGTCACGAATGACGGCCAGCCACACAGAGGAGGGACTATCCTCGGCAATGTAAATGCAACCGAGGGGGGCCGATCCCGAGCGATCCGAGGTGAAGCGAAGCGAGTAGGTACCAGTGTAAATGTGCCATTAGTCTTTGTGACTAAACACACTACGATGTGTGTTTCTGATGTCACATTTCAAATTAAAAGCCAGTGTGTGAATTTAACTAATAATACTGCTGAAATTACAAAAGCAGCGTCTTTGTCTTTCTAAAGGTTCAGGTGATTAAGGAAATATAGTTGGTGTCAAAAGGTGAATATACTGTAGGATTTCTAATGTGCCTACAATCAAAAACAACTCCCATGGGGATAATAATGTTGCTAAATGATACTAGACAAAGAAGAGACAGAAATAGGTGAGAAAAGAGAGCAAATGCATGATGCTGTTACACCCGTGAGGTTTATTCCCTGCTGTGCTGTTGGTTCCACATCCACACACACACACACAGCTGTTTCACAAGATCAAAGGGATTCAAAAGATCTGTCATCAGTGTCTCTCCATCTTTATTCTAATCTTGAAAAGACAAAGTGAGCCGCGCCGAACGCTTACCTTGTCGCATCTGAAGGTGAAAACTCAGCGACGGCCCCGCCGCGGTACATGTGAATAGGAAGTCTGAGCAGTGATGCAGGTGTTTCTGTGGCAGAGCGTGGGGGCGTTTTGCAAATGAGGAAGACAATCACATAATTAACTTTTCATTACTTCAAAAGCTGCAGGAGAAGTTTACTGACATCTACTGTATGAAAAGTTCATTAAACACAAGTTAATGTGAAAGAGGTTCCACAAGGAGAAGTGAGAGTGGCCTTTCAGGTGTGAAAGAATTACACTGTTGTTTTAACTTCAACACAAAAAATGACTTGTTTTTTATTTTCTTGTATTAGAAAAATATTTTTTTTGACAATTTAAGGGAAAACTCGGTTCAACCATTGCCCTGCTTTTGCCAGTGACTTAATTTTTTTATTTTTTTTTACACCCGGTAGTTTCAAAGACAGCATGGAGAAGTCATCTTACTCAGACTGGCTCATCAACAACAGCATCGCAGAGCTGGTGGCGTCCACAGGACTGCCCGTGAACATTAGCGACGCCTATCAGGATCCTCGCTTTGATGCCGAGGTACCTTTCAAAATTCACATCACCGGGGAATTATCAGCAGGAAATGATAAGAAGAAGCAGTATGAAATGTGTCTGTGATGATTCTGTCATCCAGGTGTGTGTGTGTGTGTGTGTGTGTGTGTGTGTATAGTGTAAGTATGAAGCTAGAGGCTGGTGTGCAGTGTGCATTGTGCAGGGGGATGCTTACACCATGATGTTGGGTCCATACATTTCCATGGTATTCATCAATGGCTGCGTTAAGGAAGTGATGTCACGATTCACCATAAGTACACATTTTGATAAGAGAGATAGTGTAAAACATACAAGACCCTACATGTCAAACTGTAACATCTCTTTCTGAGCTGTTTATCAGGTTTTGTTGCTGTCTTTGACTTTCATGGTTTTGTAACAATTTACACGTTAAATAACTGGATTGGCATTGGCAAATGAACTTAATGGCTCACATGTGACCTTAAGGACTTGTCCAGTTGTGAAGAGCTCACACAAAATAGTTTGGCAGCCAGAGAATAGACGTGAAGGAAACTTCTTAAGATCAAAGGTGAAGCACAGTTTCTCTGTAGTTTGTACCTTTTTATGATCCTAAGTTTTGTTTGTTGTTAACTGATCTCTGTATTAACACAGGTCATTTCAAAGAAGTAATATCACTGCATGTATCTGAACAGAATCCCATCACAGCCACCACAGTAGTCCACTTAGCATCAAGCAGCAGAAGTTTAACATGGTCAGCCTTGAATAACAATGCCAACAGTGTATATTCATTTCTGACACTACCACTGCTGCTTGGCTGGGGAGAAGAGGCAGCAGCAGGCTCACACTGAAATTAACTGAGACCACAACTTTGTGCTTGCTGCTGTACACTGCAGTTCCTTTATTTCCATGTAGCGTTGCTCATCTATTGGAGGTGAAGTGTGTAGTTGATACTCAAGTGGTGGGTTTATTACAAGAGACCTGATGATTGGTTTAAATCTTTCAGTATTTCTGAGCTGATACAACACTTGAGTTTCAGAATAGGTATATTCACACAGCTGCACTTTGAAGAAAAACTTGAGATTCATCAGTGTTTAATGCTTCAAAGTTAAAGTGTGGGAGTTAAAGAATTTTTTTTTTCAAAATAAAATACAGTCTCAAATGAGCAAAAATTTTATATTCATACTCGAAGCTAGATCAAAATGTCAAGAACAGTGTGTGAAAAAAATGTTTTTATGCAGATTAATTATAATCCTTATTTCATACAGTATTTACTCCTCTGCTTTTTGTAGGCCGACCAGTTCTCTGACTTCCATATCCGCTCGGTGCTCTGTGTTCCTATATGGAACAGCAACCACCAAATCATTGGTAAGTCCTCTTTGCACACTAGTATTTGATTTTAATTAGGTATCTCAGTTGTGAAAACGAATCTTTTTTAAACCTTTCATATGTTGATAAAAGCTGTTAAATTAGCATCTGATAAAATTAAGCCAGAAGTATGTGGACTTGTGTTCACATTGCACTCAGGTTTCGATCCTAAAGCACTTAAGAGGTTGGACTGTTGGACACTTAAGTCTTTCCAAGTAGCAACCTCAGGGGTTTGAAAAAGTGCAAAAAAAAAAAAGTGTCCACTTGAAGCTTTTGAAGCAGGTCAATCATGTAGAATTTATTCAGTCAGTCAACTCTTCTGATCAGTGATCTGGTTGTCCACCTGAAAAAAAAAAAATCACAGATAAGTCGATATGAAGTTTCAAAAAGAGGAAGGCGTGGTTAATTTGATTGACATGTCTGGTCTCCAATGAGACACATCGGGCAGTGTCCTCAGGTTCAAGAGTCTCCTTACTCCTCCCTTTCATATCCAAATATGGTCACTTCTGGCTCTAAAACAACATGGTGACATTCAAATGCAGAACTCTTGGCTTCAAAATGCGACTCCATAAACCAAGGGGTGGTGCAATGTTAGCTTCGTCCAGTCTACATACAGTCTGTGGTCAATCTCCACAGACCTCCATGTTAAAATGTTCAACTTTGCAGCAGATAGAAAATATTTATGGCTAATTTCTCCATCTGTGATAGCTAAGCGGGGCTAAATTTTCATACAGCTTTCTTGTTTAATTTGTATTAGACTTGAAGTGATGCATAATTTAGGGGCGTGGCTTATTTAAGTGACAGGTAGGTGTCATCCCAGGAAGCGAGCAGCAGTGATATCCACTACCTCACTCCTCCCTAGCCCCTCCCTCTCATCCAAATATGGTCGCTTCTGTCTCCAAAACAATAGCGACATCTAAATGTCACACTCAAAACTTCAGAACACTTGTCCACAAACTAATGGGTGACATCACTACGGCTACATCCATCTTTGATATACAGTTTACGGGTTGATCTTATCATCTAAATACCATTTTACAGATAATGATGTAGCAGGATGAGTTGGAATAAGTGGACAAATCATAAAAACAGCCCCAAAACAAAAGATAGAGGTGTCCACATACTTTTGGTTTGCTGTTGTATTTATGATGCGGTTGCATTTGTAGCACCAGCACCATATAGCACATGCATGCATCTTTTTTGCTGCATAAAGCGGACAGTAGCGTTCAGCTGAGACTGCACGTGTGCGCTCGGATCCACGCTGCACCATCACACTTGGAGGTGGAGTTCCCCTCTCCTGGCAGTGTGCTTTGTGTTTGTGAATCAGCCGCAGGCTAACACCACACTGACACTCTGATAAATCATTGATCTCTCGTCTGGTTTTGGTGCTGGATATTGCAGGGAGGAGCGACGCGAGCTGCTCCACTCGGTCCACCGAGATCTGACGCAGGAAGTCATTAGTTTTATTTGAGCGCGAAGTGATCAGCATATCTGCTGCAGATGGTTAGTTAAGACCTGTGTGCGTCTTTGTGTGGGTGTAAGTGCATTTGTCGGGGAGGGGGGAGAGAGAGAGAGAGAGAGAGGAGAGGAAGACGAACAGAAAGAGTGAGGGGAGAAAGAAATGCAGTGTGTGGGTGGCACCTGAGGATCTGGAGTGAAAAACCGTTGTACAAACAAAGCAGCAGGAGATGAAATTCTCAAGTCAAGGATACATTCAGGTAGAAAATGTACATCTTTGTGTCATGTGCTGAGGTTACAGCCAGCTCATTCAAAACACAAGAAAAATGGCTGTAACTATACCAATAATTATGAGGTTTGATGTCAAATATCAAAGTGAGTAAAATCCGTATCAGCATTTTTTGCAGGAATGTGCCATTAAAATTCACTATAATAAAAAGGTAGCTGGCTCTGCAAGAATCTTTTAATTATTTATTTTTAAATGTAATGAACTTCCTCTCAGTTAACTAGATTATAATTGAAATGAGGATTTTTATTAACCAGATAATCAGAGTGAACAGCAATTTTGTTTTTGACTTGAATTGTAAAAAAAAATTGAGCCTTTCAGCACATTAATTATTATTACGTCACATCAAGTTAAGTTTCATATCTG
>OOFC01048206.1:0-11843 GCA_900323345.1 Pseudochromis fuscus
TAGAGCAGTGGTCCCCAACCACCGGGCCGGGGACCGGTCCCGGTCCGTGAGGCATCTGTTACTGGGCCGCACAGAAAGAATGAATAATTTATATAATTTCCATTGTATTGATTATTAGAGTCTGAAAGACGTTTTATTTTGAAAATCGACCGGATTCTCTCTTCTCTCTGTCCCTCTTGACACGTTAATACGCTTGTCACGGTCACGTGATCAGAGACGTTGCCCCAAAAAACTAGTCTACAAGCTAGCTAAAATGATTAAAAAACAAACGTCTTTAGATAGCTTCTTTGCAAAGGGTAAGTATTCGTTTTATATGCCTGTTGTGTTGTTTTATTTTCGCTGTATTTATCTGCCACACCTTGAAGGCCGGTCCGTGAAAATATTGCCGAGCTTAAACCGGTCCGTGGTGCAACAAAGGTTGGAGACCGCTGCTCTATAGCATCAGCTGGATTATACCATCTCATTATCTTGTGTTAGATCTGAAATCACCACACCGTCCCCGTCTGTCTGGAATTTAACATAAATAATAATAATAATAAACTTACTTCCCAGAGGTGCTGTTTGAGATTTCATCCTGCAGCTCATCCCGTTCCTGCTCCGCGTGGCGTCGACCTCTCTCAGATGCTGCCAGGTCCTGCAGAGCAGCAAAAAGGGCATCAGCACTTTCTGGTCGATTATCAAATATCCTACAAACCAACAAATCTTCTGAAATGTCCCATCCTGACCTCATGCAGCTGTACAATCTCAGCCTCCAGACTCTTGAGTTTCTTCTCATTTTCCTTAGAAACAGCAAAGATATCATCTCTGGAGGCTCGGGTGTCTTCCAGCTCCCTCTGGTAGTCCTTCATTTGGGCCTGAAGGAGACAGTGTAACAGTATGAATGAAGGACCATAACGTGTGAGATGTACCTGAAGCACATGGATCCAATCTGTACCTGTAACTTGCGCAGCTGTTTGATGGCTTCGTCTCGAGCCTTGTTGGCTCCTTCGATGTGTCCCTCTATGTCCTTGAAGTCCATCTCCAGCTTCTTTTTCGCAGCTACAGCCAAAGCTCTCTGCTTCCTCTCATCCTCCAACTCGGCCTCCATTTCTCGCACCTGCAGGGAGGAGGCGTCAGTGTGAAGTTATACAGAGATAGAGTAACTTATTACCTGAACAAAGGGAATGTTTGGCTTCATTTTCTACCTGCTTGACCAGCGCCCTCTTCTTCTCATCGTTCTGGTCGTCCCGGCCCTGGAGGTCTCTCTCGTACTGAGCCTTCATGGCCTGCATGTTGACCTCCAGACGCAGCTTGGCGTCCTCTGTGGCCTGCAGCTCGTCCTCCAGCTCCTCCAGCTGAGTCTTCATCTCCTCCAGCTGCTGCTCCAGAGTGCGCTTGGACTTCTCCAGCTCGTGGACCTGGAAAAGATTTGTGGGGGGTGGGAAGGAAAAATGAGTGGAAAATGAAAGAAACCGGGAAAAGTTGCTCTTCAGAAACCTGTCACTGCAACGCGACGCTCACATTCTTGCCCACGTCGTCCTTTGAGCTCATCAGATCCTCCATTTCAGCGCGGAGCTGCTTGTTGATCCTCTCCAGCTCCTCTTTGGCCTCCAGCGCCTCGTCCAGAGCTCTGGTCATGGACAGAGCTTTGGTCTCCTTCTCTCTGGCCTCGGCTTCGGCTCGGTCACGCTCCTCAGCGTAACGAGCTGAGATGCTCTTCTCCTCAGCCAGCATCTACACAGGAGAGCGACGGATGTAATGTAACCAGTGACTTCTACAATCTCTTCTATCTGTTTATGAAACCAGAATATCCTCAGGGAAGTCTGCTCTCACCTGGTCAAACTTCTTCTGCTTCTTCTCCAGGTTGGAGACGATCTGTCTCTGGTGATCCAGGTCCACAGTCAGGTCGTCCAGCTCCTGCTGCAGACGGGTCTTCGTCTTCTCCATCTTTTCGAAGCCGATGGTTTTCTCCTCCAGACGCTGACTCGCCAGCTCCAGGTCCTTCTGCAGCTTCTTCTTGTTCTCCTCCAGACCCTCTATTGTTCCAACATCATCCTCAAGCTTCTTCTTGCAGTCTGACAGCTACACACACACACACACACACACACACACACACACACACACACACACACACACACACACACACACACACACAATCAGGAACAAAATATAAGTGAACTGAACATTTCACTACTGTTTCCCACACCAGAGACCCCATCACCTACCTGAGCCTGTAAGGTCAGCGTCTGTTTCTCCAGATTCTTGCGCGCCTCCTCATCCTCCTCCTGCTGCTCCTGCAGAGCGTTTTTCTCCTCCTCCAGCTGGCGAATGCGACTGCTGAGGTTCAGTTTCTGACGGGTCTCCTCCTGGAGCAGCTCCTGCATGAAAGTAAATGTGGATGTAGTTATTTGAAATTGAAACTTTGTCCAACATATTCATGGTTTATTTACCATCTGTAGGAAGCACATCATCATTATCAAACATTTAGTTACTTTAGTGTCTCCAACATCACGTGAAGTTAATATATTTGAACTGTTTCTGTTTTACCAGTGCTGTGGGGGCTTCCTTGCTTTTCCTCTCATTTGGTCTGGATTTGGCAAAATATTAGGTCCCAGGAAGCAGTGGTTCTAAATACAGGAAGTGCCAGTGAGGCTGTACCAAGTGCCTGCCACATCAGGGGTGGAGGGAGGGACGACTAGGGATATTTAGTCGAATGTGCATTTTAACAGGTTCAAGTTTGATATTTGGATACTTTTTGTTGTGACTGATAAGAAATCATCTGACAGATAAATTGTGGTGTTCTGGTTCTTTTGTAAATAATGTAGTTGTGTTTGTGTGCTCCCCGTCCTCTTTGGTTTGTTGTTGGTCAGAGTTGACTTCTGTTTATTTGACCTCTTTTACAGACCCAGAACTTCACTATTAGTTTTCTTCAAAAGTAAATTTCTCTCATTTTTGGGTAAATAAAGAGATTATTTCCACCTGACTCCTCTTGCCCTCCAGCCTCCACACTCAGATTCACTGCATCTCACCTGTGAGTCTTGTAGCTGACTCTCGAGTCCAGTGACATCCTTGGCCGTCTTGATCCCCTTCCTCTCTGCATCTTCCAGCAGGGCCGACACGTTGTCCAACTCAGTCTGTGTGGGGAAGTTCAAACCTATTAATATCTATTTAAGTCAAAGGTAACTGTGAATCATTTGAATAAAGACCTGTAGGTTTATACTCCATCAACAGTGTCTATGTACATGAAGTTTCACAACATCAAGACTTTCTTTCTGCATTAATTCAAATAAACAAAATGCTCTAAAATTGGACTGATCATCAATTTAAAGAATTAAATAATCTTACACTATCAAGGAACAAAGTTAAGCTGATCAGTAACATAACTTCCTGGACACTTATGGATCCTTTTTATGACACAGGAGCTAAAGTTTTGTTCCTGTTATTATGAATTTGTATTTTTGTTGTGTTGGTATCTCAAACCCTAAAACTACAGCCACTATGGGATAAAATTTGTGCCCGTAAGAAGTGAATTTGAAATCTTTATATCTGAATGTGAATCATTCATTTTGACCCTGAATTGATCGGTTTGAATAATTGCTTTTAAAATCTGAATCTGAAAGGTCTAATTTGAAATTGAATCTATTGGGATGAATGTGTATCACAATACATTTGAAACTGTAGTTCATTCAATTCATAAGTGCCATAGTAATTCATAAGCCACCAGCTCCTCACCTGCAGTTTGTGTGTCCGATCAGCCAGCTCTCCCTTGGCTCTCTCCCCCTCGGCGACTCTGGCCATGAACTCCTGCAGCTGACCCTCCAGCTTCTTCCTCTTGTGCTCGGACTCTGTCTTCATCTGCTGCAGAGTCTTCACCTCGTTGGCCAGCTCCTTGTTGGCACTCTCCTGGCTCTGCTTTGTCTTTTCCAGGTTAGCCTTGAACTAATCCAGCAACAACAAACATCAAATGGAAAAACTCATGCTACCTTTATCATTAAATAACATTGTTGACTCTGAAAAGCTCTGTTACCCTCTTGGCCTGTTCGAGCTGCTCAGACAGCTCCTCCAGGGCGGTGCCATGCCTCTGTCGCATCTCCTGGATCTGAGCCTCGTGGTTTTTAGTCTCCTCGTCGATGGCCTTCTTCAGCTCAGCAACTTCCTGCTCACGCTTGGTTCTGCAGAGAACAAGAACAGGGTCTGCAAAAAAGCCCCGCTGCCTACTGTAACGGTGAGTAAAATGTGGATAACTCTACCTAAGCTCCTGCTGGGCTGCAGTGGTATCGAGGGTGTCCTCCAGCTCGGTCTTGAGGGCCTCGAGTTCTTCACTCAGGTCCCTCTTGAGTTTCTCAGCCTTGTTCCTGGCTTGTTTCTCTGACTCCAGGTCCTCCTGCAGCTCGGACAGCTGAGCCTGCATCTCCCTGACCTGCTTCAGAGCGTTGTTCTTGTGGCTGACCTCCTCTTCTCCCCTGGTGAGGAAGGAGGACATTGAAGAAGAGGTGACAGGTTCTGTTGGTCATCGTTTGCATTTGTTTACTCTCTGATTCAGATGATCAAACTGTGTTTTAATGTTTGATGGAGAGGGGATCACAGCATTCTGGCTGCAAAGATGTAGCTGAAAAATATACCGTATTTTCCAGACTATAAGCCGCTACTTTTTTCAGACGCTTTGAACCTAAACACCGGTGTTGCTCATGTATCGGCGGCACGAAGCTCGTTAGCTTTTTACAAGCTAGCAAGCTCCGTGCCGCCGATACATTTAGCCTCGTCACATCAGACCCGGTCAGAGTGGATCACATGAAACTGTTCGAATAAATTCAATAGCAGCTTATAGACAGCTGCGCTCAATACTCCGGAAAATACGGTACATGCCAATGGAGGTATGTGACCAAGAAGCTGAATTAAAAATATCAAAAGCAGTCTGAAGTGGTTTATTAACACTAGAAAAAGTAAAAAAAAAAAAATCTCTTTTATGTCAGAAATACCCCATGATTTATTCTTTTTAAATTTCTCATTCACAACTGAATCCCCCTGCACATGAAAAATACTTTTTCCTGAATAAACTGCAGATTAAAAACTGAGTTCACTGTGTTGTGTCTCCACTGGGTGGCAGCAGAGAGAGAGTCCCTGTTTTCTCAAAGCTTCAGTTTTCATGCAGCATTATCTCACACTGACCAACAGCCATTATTACCACACAAATAACATCAAACACATACCAATGCAGTGAGAGTCAGTGAATAAATAGCAGCCAGCACAACAATAACTAAATTATCACAGCTATGTCTTTGTTTACGAGATAATAACGTCCCTGCTGTTGTTTGGAGTGTTGTCAGTCCAATAAAATGTTCCATATAAAACCGATGATGTGAGCGTATCTTTCTGCAGCGTTAAAAATGATGACGTGATGCAGCACTTATCTCACACTGACTCATGAAGGAGAACCTCGATTTTAAAACTGTGAAACCCGCATTTAGCTCATGTGGTTATGTAACACTTGGTGATTTTCCCCGGTGCTGAGCTGTGGTGGCACTGATCCACTCTGCTCAGTGGTTGCACCAGTATCTCCTACCTGGCCTGCATCATCTGCTGCTCCTCTTCCTTCTTGCTCATCTGAACTTTGAACTCCTCTATCTGCGAGTGGAGCTCGGCGATCTGGTCCTGGAAGTCGGACGCCTCTCCGTCCAGCTTTCTCTTGGCCTTCTCGAGCTCCTGCCGGGTCTTCTCCTCCTTCTTCAGTCTCTCTAAAGGAGAAAACAGAGGATACAAAAGTTTAATAAAACACCAATGATTTGTCTTTACACTGCACTGTGGTGAAACCTTTCTATAAAATCTGTGTTTTGTTTCACTTCTTTACCCTCCAGGTCGACCATCATCATCTCCTGCTTGTTCTTGACTTTGCCCAGGCTCTTGGCCTTCTCCTCCTCCTCGGTTAACATTGAGGTCATCTCATTGATTCTGTCCTCAAGCAGCTTCTTTTCCTAAACAAGGTAGAGAGATGCAGGCAGGTTAGCACACAGCTGAACTCAAAAACCTTCAGCTGCATCTAGATGTGCAGTGAAATGTCTTCCCACAGGATGTTTTCTGTGACATAAGACTCATATATACTGATGTATATGTTGTGATTGTAGCCTCGCAAAATACTTTCAAAAATCGTTTCCGTCAATCTCCAGGAGTTTTCCAGAACTTTTCAGATTTTCCAGGTTTTGGTAAACCTGCTCCACCGTTACTCTATCCATGCTGCTGCTGTAAGAAAAAAATCTCCTCAGTGTGGGATCAATACAGTTTGATCTCATCTTATACCTTGTGAAACTTGGAGTTCTGGTCCTCTAGTAGCAAAATATCCTCTTCAAACTTCTTCATCTTAGCTTCAGCTGTCACTTTCTCCAGCTGCAGCTTCTGTCTGGCAGCTTCCTCTTCATCCAGCTGTTCCTCAAGGTCCTATACACACACAAAAGTAATAGATTACAACCTAAAATGAGTTGTTGTGGCCGAGTGGTTAAGGCGATGGACTAGAAATCCATTGGGGTCTCCCTGCGTAGGTTCGAATCCTGCCAACAACGATAATTCTTGAGACAAGTACAACCTGATCTTAAACACAATGTATTTTTTTGCACATCACTAACAATGCATAACTTAGATGTCAAAATAAAGCAGTGTGCAGCTCCACCCCCTGCCTCGGACACACCTGGATATGAGACTGCATCTTCTTCTTCTCGTTCTGCATGCCCTGGGTCCTCTCCTCTTCCTCCTCCAGCCTAGACTCCAGGTCGTGCAGGATTTCCTCCAGCTCTTGTTTTTTAGAGGCCAGGCGAGCTCTCATTTCCTCGGCCTCTGCGAACAGCTCTGTCTCCGCCTGCAGCTGCTCTGCGAGGATGTTCTTCTCCTCCATTAACTGCATAGAAATATTATTATTTCAATTATGCACCCTTGAAAAATCTCCTAGGCTTTGATACTTATTGTGCAGAGTTTGGCTGCGGTTGTAACAAACCTGCTGATGCTTCCTCTCCATCTCCACCAGCTCGCCCTCCACCTTCATCTGCTTCTCCTTCACTTTGACCAGCTCCTCGTCTTTAGCCTGCATCTCCTCCTCCTGCCTGGTCACCTGCAGCAGGGGCTTCACCTGGAGATGCAAGTCAACACAGACACATTGGATTGTCCAAAATCTCACCTCTTGAGGGACAGTTACTACAGAGTCTACTGTAGATGAAGAGAAATGATCTCTATTGATCAATGTGACCAGCTCCACTCTGGACCTCAGTCACAGAAATACACACCTTGGTGAAGAGTCTCCACCACTGCCAGTGACGCAGCTTCAAGTAAGCAGCGCAGTTTCTCTGGAGGACTTTAAGTGCACTGAGCTGCTGCTGCTTCTTAGCAAAGGCCCTGACGCATTAAAACCAGAGAAGAAGAGAATGAAGACACAGTGCAGTCTGTGATCAGATACACAGGAAGGTTTCAGCACATCTCCAATGGAGTCCACAGCGATAAAGTTAAACCCTCACTTGCGTGCCAGATATCCCCGACACACAGCCTGGAAGTAAATGATGATGTCAGTGATCTTCAGGTCTCTCTCTTCCTCCAAGTGAGCCAGGACTCCAGCCCTGAAGAAGATCTTACTCTGGCCGATACGGAAGAGGTTGCCATCCAGCTCCAGAGCTTGAATCTAGCAAAGAAAGTGAATTACATATGTTATACGTCAGTATTTAAGAGGCTCCTAATTGTACAAACACTTTGACTTTGGATTGGACCGTACCATTCTCTCACAGGCCTGCTTGCCATCCATGAAGCCCTTGGGGATGGCGTTGGGAGTGAGGATCTCATATCTAGACACAGAGCAGAGAGAGAGACGTGTACGGTCAGAACAGGGAATCTTGAGGACGGCGTCAAATGGTATCGGCTAAAAATGTAAGAAAAGAGAAAGACGTGGCAAAGGTGTCTGTTTTCAGGTTACATCACTTTTCTTCTTCTTATTATTATAATTTTATTATTATTACTTTTGCTAATTCATTTATGTATGTGTGATTTAACATCTGTATTAATGTATTTGCTGCCGGACATTAGAATTTCTCCTAATGGAGATTAATAAAGTTTTTATCTATCTATCTATCTATCGATCTATCGATCGATCGATCAAAAAACTTACCAAAGAGAAATAATATCAAAGACCTGAATGATACCAGATCCATAATTTAGCTCTTATTAAATTAGAAACATGAGATTTTATCTATTCATTATAATGACATGTATGTATTTACAGCAATTTTACTTCAATAAAATCTATACTATGTTTAGGTTAACGCTCCAAACCACAGTAGGAGATGTGAGATGATGACAGAAAACTGAGTCAGAGGTTCAACATCACCTCTGTCTGAACTCCTGGAAGACGATGCGGTTGGGAAAACCCTGTCTGCAGATTCTGATCCCCTCCAGCACCCCGTTACACCTCAGCTGGTCCAGAACCAGGTGGGGGTCCAGTTTACCAGCCTGGATGAAGACAGAGAAGAACAAAGAGATGAAGAGGAACATTATGATGCATGAGTTTAGAGTCTATAAAAATACAACTTGAAGTTGAACAGGAAGAATCCGAATTTGGGATTAATGTACAAAATGACCCTGCAGGTCTTCTTTTACAGCCACAGACTGAATGTAGAAGTGAGGCTGATGCCGAAGTGCAAAATAGTGCACTACCACAGATGGCCACTACATGCTGGCTCCAATTTCCACAAGACAATTTCCAATTTCCTTAAGTAAATATCAAGCTTCAAATAGAGGAAGACTTAGGGGCGGGGTTAGTTTGATTGACAGGCCTGGTCTGCAATGAGACAAGATCCGAATTCAAGTCTCATACATATTGGCTTGGTCCAGGGGTCAGACCCGCCTCCTCACGCCTCTCTTCATATCCAAATATGGTCCAGAAAACCAGCAGAGCGATTTTCAAATGTCAAACTCCTGGCTTCAAATTTTGAGTCCACAAACCGTCGGCTGATGTCACATTGGCTTTGTCCATTTTTATAAACCGTCTATGTTTATATAGCATCGGCCATTTGTGATTCAGTGGATCACCTCTCCGGTCTTACCCGTTTCTCATGGTTGGGGATGATGCAGCGGACAAAGTTTGGATTGGTGTTCCTCAGCGTGGCCATCAGCTTGGAGAGCTGCTCCTTGTACAGCTGCCCCACGGTGCGGAACATGCCCTTCTTGGTCTTGTAGGCGGCGCCGAACGCTGTCTCATTCATGCCTGCAACCTGGTCCAGACCCACGATCCGGTCAACTGTGGATGAAAAGTTAGATGATGAGACTGACAGATAGCTGCAGGGATGAAGCGTCAGATGAGGAACTGCATGGACTTTACTGATGTATCACAGTGATACTTTGTGCTAGTTACATGTGTAGAAAAGAGAAAAGCCAACAAAATGAATCTTTAATCAGCATCTAATGAAATGTGGATGTTGACCAGGAAATGCTGCCAATGGAGGCTGATGTGTTCAATAGAGCAGGGTTTGTTCTTCTCAGTGTTTATGATAAAGCATGAAGACATTAACATTTTTCTAACAGCTGCTTTCTCTCAGTCAACCTGCTGCTAAACAGATTATTGTTGAGTGATTGAAGCAGGATCTGAAATCTAAAAGAAACAAACTCATAGTAAACCTATTAAATAATGGAAACAAGCATAACTACTCCAGTGATTTATATACCGTATTTTCCAGACTATTGAGCGCACCTGTCTATAAGCCGCTATTGAATTTATTCAAACAGTTTCATGTGGTCCACTCTGACCGGGTCTGATGTGACGAGGTTAAATGTATCAGCAGCACGGAGCTTGCTAGCTTGTAAAAAGCCAACGAGCGTTGTGCCGCCGATACATGAGAAACACCGGTGTTTAAGTTCAAAGCGTCGGAAAAAAGTAGCGGCTTATAGTCCGGAAAATACCGTACATGTCAATTTAAATATTTTCTGTTATTTCTTTAATCAAACTTGATTTAGGTGCACAGACGTATGTCACATCCTAAGTTTTAAAACATCTTGCCACTCCACTGTCACCTCACAAAACGTCCTGCTGAGCTCCAACAAATGTGTCAAATACTTTCCTAAGATTTCTGAAGATCGTTTACATCCATGTTTATTTACTGTCAGTGTTGTTCTTGGCTTTTTACATTACAGTAGATCTTAATATGGCAAGAATGTAAAACCATTCTTGGTTGAAAGTTTATCAACATGTGCAAATGCAGATGGATAAAAAAATGGGTAAAAAAAAAAAAAGGTAAATAGTGCAGCCATAACCTTTATCTGGCAAGTTACCACATTTAGTCACTTCAGTGGACTAAAAAAACAGCGTCTTCCCTCTCGGTGATGCAGTATAACCACATCTGTTTTATATACATTTTTAAAATACATAAATACAAGTGGCAAGTTACCATATTTGCTTTAATTTGGACCTTGGTTTTGAACATAACTATATACTACATAACAATAATAATAGAAATACAATAGGCCTACATATTACCAAAATGAAACATTTCAAAAAGTAAAAAAATAAAGTATTGTTAAATCCTCCAGTAACTCTCGAGGGTTGAAATTGAGAATTTCCTCATGGGTCAACTCATCATTAGGTTGTTGGAAACTGTACATGTCAAGAGTTTTAAATCAGACAGTCACGCTGTTCTTTTCAAACAAAATTCATCGAGATAATAAAATCACATTTTATCCTTTTATCATCATGGCATTGATCATTTCAAGCTTACAAAGGATCCTAGGAATTTTAAGAGTTGTTATTTAATTTTCCTCAAATTTCTAACTAACTGGAAGAGAAATTTAATATCTGAAATTACATTACGTTACCTTCATAATATAAAACATTTTCTTCTGTGAAACCTATGTCTGGATTACAATTTCGCAACACTTTCTCTTTTAGTAAAAAAGATGAATGACACTGCAGTTGGATCAGATATCTGGCGTGCATCAAATATTCCATTTCTTTAGTACATATAAATGTCAGTACCAAATAATCAGGATCTTAAATCAATTCCTGCTCCAAGGTTCGTCCTCACAAACAGTTTGGACAGTTTGATGTTTCTTTCCATCTGCTGTTAGTTCTGATGGTCTGTTGAATGCATAAATTATTAGATTGTCACTGAAATATTTTTAAAAGGAAAACCATTAGTGGAGTCAGTGAAGTGAACAGAGGGCACTCGCTTTTGATGTGGTGACTCAGAGTTTGTATCCCCTCAGTTCACTGTCATTTTTATTCTGACCAGGTAAATGTTCAGTAATAATATTTACTGCTTCACATTTTCTCATTACCGTATTTTCCGCACTATAAGGCGCACCTAAAAGCCTTTAATTTTCTCAAAAACCGACATAATCCAATGCGCCTTAAATATGGATCAATATTGGTTAATTATGACTACCGTAGTTCCCCTCCACATTTGTGAATACACAAACTACGATAAAAAGTTGCACTACCTGTTGTACCTTGCTGTTGGTAAAAGATAATACTATGTCACTGACGTTACCTCAGGGAAAAAAATAAAACAGCTGTTCATGTAGCTTTGAACTGTGACAAATGGAGTCAGAAATACATTGTTTTCAACGAAGGCGGCGCAAATACTGGTAAGAGCTACCGGTACGTACGGTACCGTATTGTGAATGTACTAGCTTGTTTTGGGAGTGAACGGAGTTGTCAGAACATTGGTTTGTTTTCTATTAATAAAGTTTGACTGACTGACTTATCTGACTGTTTTGTTGACATTCACTTTAGCGCAGCTTCATCTAGATGGATGATAACACAACCCCAGACACTACAGTAGCTTCTATTCTATGCACCTTATAATGCGGTGCGCCTTATATACGAAAACAGGTAAAAAATAGGC
>OOFC01048207.1:10267-25189 GCA_900323345.1 Pseudochromis fuscus
TTTTAACGGATACTGTAACAGGCTCTTTAGTCACGGGTGATCCAACAAAGCCATAGTGACAATCGCAGTGTGCTGCAGCTGTATTTACAACAGAAGAGACTGGCAGTTAAGAAAAAAAAAAAACAACTATAAAAAAATTATTTATGATGCAACTTCAAGTTGAAGATGGATAAAGGTTACAACAACAAACAAAAAGAGGAATAGTGGCTTAGAAGAGAACTGGAGTCATGTTTTTTTTGTCTTTCTCATCTTTCATCTGAAACTCCCTCCCTGTCAAAGCTCCTGACACAACGTACAGGTGTAAATGTATACCTGCTATCCCTTTACACAAAGCTACAAAGCATCTTAATCCAAACATACTGTCCAGTTACACTTTAACACAACGTACCTTTTCATGCCACATGTATGTGGATACACACTGTGTGCATATACATGTGCAAGCTGAGTCAGAGACACTCCCAATGCAAGTTTACATAATACTTCAACACAGCAAAATCCTAATTTCCTTCTTTACTCTATAAAAAAACCAAAAGGCTGAACTGAATTTTCAATAAACTGAGTTTGTAGAAGATTTAGTTTCTTTCACTCTCCCATAGAAAGTGTAATGTGACAGACCGTGGGAAAACAACAATATGAATCAACCAGAAAGTGAGAAATGTCTGTGGAAAATAAACTGTTTTCTCAGTTATTTGCTGTAGTGTTGCTGTGACATTTTATTATTTAAACTGATGTCTGATTTCAACTGTTGCTCCAATTCATAACATTATGACCTCAGTAATAAAAACTAAACTGGAAATTACATTTTCTCAAAAGATGAAACAAACTTTCAACACTGTAACCTCACTAACGTCCTGGTGTTATCATAAGTAGCATCTGAAATCACCAGACCATCCTGGACTCCCTTGTTTATATTATAGTGGATACTGCATTTATCTATACACCTGACTCACAATAAGTGATCTATTAAATACATTAACATATCATGTATACACTACAGTAGCTGACAGAAAAGGTGGATGCCTTTAGGTACTGGGAAAACAAGGTGTACTGGCACAACATGGACTCTGTCTGACTGAGTGACCACTGATGCAGGCTCTGATCTACACACTTTCACTGGTGGTATTTAATACTTTTTATGTGTTCAGATTTGCACTTTGATGCAATTACAAAAAAAAAACCCCAATATACCGTATTTTCTGGACTATTGAGCGCACCTGTCTATAAGACGCTATTGAATTTATTCAAACAGTTTCATGTGGTCACACCGGTGTTTAAGCCACAGGGTTCAAAGAAAAAAGTAGCGGCTTATAGTCCAGAAAATACGGTACACGTGTCAGAACTTACCCGAGCCTAAAGAACTGCTCGTATTCATCTGTATTTTAGCTCATGTAGTTTCATTTTTATCGTCCACGTGTTTCTGTATTTTATTGCTGTTGTAAAGCACTTTGTGACTGTTGTCTGTTAAAAGCACTTTATAAATTCATTTTACTTACTTACATACAACCAGGGGATTTTATATATAGACTATCACCTGAAAAAAAAACATCCAAAACTATATAATATAGTGTATCTGCACTACTGATGAGACAGGATGTTGAGTTAACAGAAATACAAAATTTCAAAATGAAGCCAAGGACTAAAGGATATTGCTCAGCTGAGTTTGTTTACAAGGGCCAAACTGAGGAAAGGCTATTATTATAAACCTGAGAGGAGGAAGGTAAAAAAAACAAGTCCTTGATAAAAGATTACTCAATAACTAAATGTATTTTTTTTATTTCTCCCTTTTTGGCTGAGTCCTTTGTTATTTACATCTTGCATCTGTGGTACAAAAACAAGCTCAGTAAAAGGGGCATTTAAAGCCCTCTGACATTGTGAATAAACAAAGTAGAAGGAGGCTTTGTAATGCCGTTTGACATGTGAGGTAGGAAAACTGAAAATAGACCTGACTGATATTTTGATGGGTTAACATTTATTCCTTTGTTACTCTGACTTTGGTTCTTAAGTGCAGGCCATGTAATACAATTTGACATGCTAAATGAAAAGCTTAAAATAGCTACGCCTGCTGTTTTGAAGGCGAAACAAATTATTTGCTACTAGAGTAAACAAAGTCATGCAAAGGCCAAGCCAAACCCTTTGACATTTTAAATAAAAAAAAAGTTTAAAAATAGATTTTGAGAGGATTAACTGTATCTCGACCAGAAAAGCCAACCTAATCTTTGATTTTTGTTCTTTCTCCTGACAATACGGATGACAATGTGCGAGCATAACGCAACATCAAAGCAACAATCCATAACAGTTGCATGTCAGCGCGGAGCAATAAATAAACAGAGCAGAGAAATACTGACATTGTTCAAGCTTCATGCCTATGTGTGTCAGGCATGCTTGTGTTTTGTCTGTGTGATGATTGTGTGTGTGTTCACGTCTCATACAGCCTGCGGCCACCCGGAGTCTGCCAGGCACACCGGGTGGTGGTGGTGGTGGTGAGGGGGGGGACTGCATCAGCATGTATGTGTACATAAATGTGCATGTACAAGGATCAGCGTGTATGTATAAGCTTTGTTTTACCAATGAACTAGAGATGCATGTTAGCGGGTGCCCACATTTGTGTACTGTAAGTATTATGATGCAAAATACAAGCAATTCCACCTACTCACTCTGTACTAGAAAATTATAAATTGACCACAATTTATAATTTTTACAACCCCCCCGCAGTCTGTATTTTAATATTTCTCTCCTGCCACCTATTCACACTAAACAATTAACCTACACTCGCACCCCGATGAGGACACGGACCGAGTCAGAGCTGGAAGGACTGAGTAAAAAAAAAAATACACAAAATAATTGGGAAGAGCCAAAAATGAATGAAGAATAAATTAATGAATGGATGGATAGATGGAAACCGGGAATGTTCAAGGAAACCTCGGAAAACTAGGAATACCAGCCGAGAGAAGAGGACGAAGAAAGGCTCCTACACTTAACAGTCCAGCAGAGCTTCGTCCACTCGCCTCCATTTTGTTATTCTGTCAATTTGTCTTTATAGAGGGACATTGTTCACTACCTGTATTCTTCCCTTTTTCGCTCTCTCTCCCTTTTCGGTTCGGCCTTTCATACAAACTGTCAATTTGCTCTCTTGTGGAGGGAGCAGAGACGTTTTCTTCTCTCTTCTATTCTCTTGGTCTTCTTGAGGAAATATGCTGTGAAAAGAGC
Organism: Pseudochromis fuscus; assembly: GCA_900323345.1. Classification (NCBI taxonomy): domain Eukaryota; kingdom Metazoa; phylum Chordata; class Actinopteri; family Pseudochromidae; genus Pseudochromis; species Pseudochromis fuscus. Next base: position 13,475 of record OOFC01048207.1, read on the forward strand.
TGATTATTAGATGGCACTCCAAGCTGCCGCTCTGTCTCCCCATCTCTCCATCTACCTTACTCTCTCTCTCTTTCTCATTCTTTCATTTTTTTTTTTGGCCTCTCTCCCACACAACCCCTTCTCTTCTATCATTTAATTTCATCTGAGGATGAGGACTGGTGAAGATACTTTTTTCTTTTTTACTTTCCTTCACCATGCTGTTGAGTGCTTTCTCTGCTATTGTGTCCCACCAAAAGACTCATTACTGTCCTTCCCCCCCTTCTGCTGAAAGTGCTGTTTCTGTGAATGAAGGCCTGACAGACAGAGAAAGAGAAAGAGGGAACAGAGAAGGACGATGTCATCCATGTCAATAAAAGCAAATTTCTCTCTCTCCTGAAAACCACGGTCTTCTTTCCTGGAATGAAATGGCATAATCATCAAGGCCTTTTAATGAACACGTGACAGGTTGCCAGGGTTACCACAGTAAAAACACACACATGTAGCAGTTCATAGTTTTAAGATCTAGAAATCTGACCTGATCTAAGGTCTGACCTGAATGTTTTTGGGGTTTGGGAGGCGCTGAGGCGACACCTAAAAGTAAAAAAACAAACAAAAAAATGCTTCTGCTTTTTTGGAAAACTAATCTTGTATAGTGTCTAAAAATGGCCAATCAGATGTAACATTACCCAAGCAACCTAAGAAAATACTTAACAGTTAGCTTCAATAGAAACACAACTCCCTACTAATATCCAATTGGATAAATCAAGAATTGTGTTAGGATCTGGTCCCCCCGCTTCATATATTTGTCTTTACCGACAAACATCCTCTCAGTTCAGAGCTCTGTTAGATCACTGTGAATCTATCCTCAACCAGCCATCAATAATTGCGATACCGGTCTATGCTTTCACACATTCATGCATCTGTTTATCTGCTCATCCATCAGTCGTGTGCATCTAAGTCATCATGTTTCACATCCATACCTATCTGTCTACTTTCAGGGCCATCCATTCACAGCCATCCACACAGGCTTTCATAACCTACTCCTCTATAAATTCATCCATCTATCCATCTGGTCATATTGCTCCATTCCAACAAACATCAGTATGGATGCTGGCTGGTGTGCAATCATCTCCCTCGCTCTCTCCACTTCTGACACCACACACCTCACTCTTTGTTCCTCTTTTGACAAATGGACATTACAGACCTTTGCTGGTTCCTCTGCCTATCCAATCACCCACTTATCTGCTACACTTTCTATTTCTCACTATCTTTTACCTTGCTCCTCTGCATCTTAGATGAAATGACAAAGCTCAGACGCCCATCACCTACCCAGCTATCATATACCTCATCACACAGTGTTCTCTCCTGGTCCTTTATTCTTCTGTTTTTCTCCTGCTCTCTGCCAAAAGCCTGTAATTACAGACCCTGCTGCAAGACATGGGGGTGAGTATCTGCCTTTCCATAATCACTCATTCATCACACACATGCACATTCGACTCAGTGTGTGGTGGACTCATGCAGAGCCTCATAGAAAATAGATGGTCTTTAGCTATGTATAGGGCAGCCAATGCATGTGTGTGTGCACAAGTCCTTATCCTTAGACGGTATGTATATATATATATGAGTTTGTTAGTGGTGCTGAATGCATGAATGATTCTGCCAAGGGTACATATTGTATGACAGGAGGGAGGGAGGGACAAAAATAATAATTGAAAGAGAACGGTTAGGTATCATAACCAGAATTTTTAAATCACCTGTAAGATAATGCAGCAAACAAAATGCATTTTGTTTTAAAATACAAAATACAAAGCTCTCCCCAAAAAACTATGACAATCATACTATAACATGATAATTTGATAAAAATGTGATATGGACTTTATACTGTGATATGATAAAGTGAAGAAACTGTGTGTGTGGGTAGGATGGATAAACTAATGAAAATGTCTCGTTTACAAGGTCTGAGTAAGCACTTAAGTTCTACTCGATTCTATTAAGTTGTGAAAGTGAAATGTAGTGATGATCTTCCTATTTGCTGAATAGGCATGAAACCATATCATAAGTCTTGGTTTATACAGACACCAAACATTTAAGTTCGTCAAAGAATACAACATGCACATATAGTCAGAGCCCAGGGTTGACGAGCATAAGAAGATTTCTTGGTCCAACACTAGGGGGGTCTAGAAACTTCACTGTACCTTGGGTCACAACATACATATAGTGAAGGGAGTTTCGCTCATACCCATTGGTAGTGTTGTGGTACTCGAGATCGGGCTTGAGACCAGTTTTTAAGGGTCTCGGTCCCGTCTCAGAATCGAAGGCATTTTTACTCAGTCTTATCTTTGTCTCGGACAGGGTGGATTTGGGTTTTTTGATCAAGACCGGTCAAGACCAGGCCAGCACTACTGTGATAAGTGAGGAAAGTAGAAAGTATCTGCTGCCTTCCCGGTGTCATGTGGTCTTTGTGACACCCGGGGTGACATGTCCCTTGTACACAGAGTGAATGAAGATGACTGGAGATGCTAGGGAAATTATTTTTTGTTGCTGTTGCATTTATGTAAAAGCAAAACTTAATTTTAGAAGAAAGAAACTGGTCATTTGTTTCTGTTTTGTTGGGATTTTTCTTTGATATATACAGTCTTGGTCTTGTCACGGTCTCAACCTCCAAATGTCTTGGTCTTGTCTTGGTCTCAATACTCTCTAGTCTCGATAATGTCTTGGTCTCAGTTGGTACAGTCTTGACTACAAGACTACCTATTGGTACCATGGTAACCTGACACCATGAATCTACCACCACAGAGACATAGTGTACACACATACTTATCACAGTGTCATCCTTGGTGCTCTGTAAAAACAAAGTCTCGCTGTGTCTCAACCCATAAACAGAAAATCTTGGAAACGAGACCGAACGAGAACGTATCACATAATAACAAGAGTGTTTTAGGTGAAACATACCATTAGCCTATAACATAGTAATCTTGACTGTAGACTGTAAGTTTTCTAAAGTAACTATGTCCTGGAAATCAAGCACCACATACTCTACCAGGTGTTGCTCAACAGACACTTGTTTTGTACCATGGGTGAAGGTGTGTGGGGATAGCAGGAAGTGGACCAAACCACCATGAAGGTAGGCTGACTACCTTGTCAACATAAACAAAATTGGGTTGGTTAGAAAGAAAAGAACATAATGTTGAATCTATTTCTTCTTTAGTGCAAAAACAACAGTGAATCCAGATGGTCTGGATACAGCAGAGGACTCTACAATAAGCCTGTCTGTGAGTATAGCTTGCAGATACTGCTGTGTTTCCAAGCCATTAGGTCAGTTATCGCACTGTGCTCAAGTGGCACTCAGTACCATTAGGAGCCGACAATGCAGGTCATAAGGACGGTGGATTAGAGATCATCAGCAGCATCACTGGAGATCACTTAATATAACACAGTGTTAATTGCCAATATGCTGTGGAAAGCAGAGACAGGCATTAATGATTTTTTGCAAGTTCAGATACACTGCTAATTTACAGCATTACACTGATCTGCCAGTGAACCTCCGTGTTGTTATCTCAGTCTGTGGGCTTAAATTGGTTTCTCATTCTGTCTTTTTTCCTCCATGCATGTATCACATCTTCTAACACTCATATTTTAAACCACACCTCAGATAATGGGCATTTAGTTACAATGTCAGTTGCTTTTTTGTATGACTTCAACTTGTTTAATCAAGCACACCACTGACTTTACCCACAAACAAACCACATTAAAAAAATTAAAAATAAATAAATAAAAAACTCAACAACTTTCTTAAAGCACCAGGTGGCTTCCATAAGGTACAACAGATACAAACCAATATGTAATAATCAGCTATTGACATTCTGAATTAAAGAACCAGAGATGTTTGTTGGTCTCCGTCAACCTCTACAGAAATGCTGTACTAATTCAGGCTGAGGATGCTAACCTTTGGCTCATTTACACTGTACCTACTCACTTCGCTTCCCCTCGGATCGTTCGGGATCGGCCCCTCGGTTGCATTTACATTGCCGAGGATCGTCCTTCCTCCGTGTAGCTGGCTGTCATTCGTGACATCATCTTTTATGCGATTCTTTCATTTCTGACCACGCCATCCAGCTCCTGCTGAATTTTCTCATCGGTGACTAATGACAGAAAGGTTTGCACCTCGTCCTGAGTCCATGGGGCAGGATTTCTAACAGATGCCATTTCTCTTCTTGTTGTTATTTCAAACACGTCTGCACGTTTACCGAAGATTTAAAAATGGCGTGTTTACGGGGACAGATAACGTGCCGCGCAATGATGACGCAACAACTCAGTGACGATTCCGACCAATAAGATTTTAGTATGGAGAAATATGTGGACTACGGAATTTACAGTAAAACAGAAAGTGTATTAAAAATGAGATGCATTTTGCGTGTATGTATCTATGTGCAGGAGAGTTCATATGTTACACCAATTCCCCCTAAAATAAGGCCTGGGATAAAGTGTTAGAATCTCTGCTGAAAGAGTACAGAGTGTGGTGGGAAACTAAGCGAGTGGGGGGATGGCAATGGCTGCAGGCGTGTGTGTGTTGGATGGGCTGCAGACTTTATGAGCCAACTAGTTTTACAAGGTCTAGTCCCCACTGCTGAACTTTCCATTGCTGAGTGACATGTCGCCGGGCTTGCTGTGAAACCTCTCTCTTTCTTTCTTTTATCTCATTCTCTGCTATCCATTTCTCTCTCTGCTTGCTTTCCTCTTCATCCATGCCCCCCTCTCTCATGTCTCTGTCTGTTCCTTTTCTTCCCCTCCCTCTCTGTCTGGCAGTAAAGGCTGATGGAGTGTGAAATTAGAAAGTGTATCATATTCTGCTCTGTGACTCCATGTCCTGAGCTATAAGCTACAGCTAGTCAGAGTGAAAAATAACATGCAGTGAAACAGATACATTAACATGATTTTGTGTGTGGCTGTGTGTGTCTGTGTGGTGAAGAGGCAGACGGAGGACAGTTTAGGGACCCACGGCTTATCTAAAATTACTTATCTCAGGGATGATACACTGGTGCTTCTTCACAAACTGCCGGAGCGAGCATGGATTAAAAATGTGGACACACGCATACACACCTGGATGACCGAAATTTGAATAGCCTGTTGTAAAAACACAACTTTCTTAGTTTTGTAAAGGAAAGAACACAGTGAAAGATGTAGGAGAGGTCCTCTCAATACCAGAGTACAGTAAGAGTACAGAAAACATTCATTCGCTGTAACACATGCACATCTGGTGGATCAATTAAACATGTGTTCATGCACTCAGACACACATTTATCAACACACTGGAGAGTGATGAGCTAAAACACCCATGACTAATATTCTGGTGCTCTGTTGGATCTGGGATAAAGAAGTTAGAAACACAAGCTTTCAGTTTGAAGTTGTGAGTTGGAGTTTCTGTGGATCGGACTCGCTTCCAGCACAATCTCCTGTCTCTGGTTCACTGTTTGTCCCTGAGATCACTGTCACTACTCACTAGAGCTGACCGGGAACACCTCACAAGCCTTAATGTTTGTTAGACCCAGTTGTCTGAGCATTGTCAAAGTCGCTCAGATCCACCATTTTTGCAGCATCCAACACATTGAGAACCAACTGTTTACTTACCATCTACATATATCCCAGAACTTCACTATTATGAGCTGTTGGTACAGATCACTTAAACTAAATCTATTAACAGCATGTGCAGGTGTTATAATATTTTTGGCTAAGTGATACACATACCTCTGTTTATATGAGACTAAGACAAAGTTAGTATCCTAAATACTGATTCAGAGTAGTGTGAAAACCATACAAATCTAGGCATATATGATAACTGTGTGGATGTATCTGTGTGTGTTTACCTGTGTCAGACCAGACACCTCTCCCTTCTGAAGCGGTGCTGCAATGGAAGGAGTGAACGGCTTGCTGTCCTCTACTGGCTGGCCTTTCAAGTAGTGCTTCCCGGCCTCGTAGATGTTTACTTCGATCATCTTCCCTTTAAACTCACTCCTCTTTGGTACCAGCACCTGCAGATCAAGAGACATTATAACTGATATCACTGCCAGTTGCTAAAAACCCAGGAAAAGGAACCACAATAAACCCAAAAATAGTCCTCAGATATCCTTTGGGGGTTCGTTAAAGCAATGGGAGAAGCAATATGCCTCTGAAAGAAATACTACATCAAACCATTGCCAAAACACAGCTAAACACAATGGATAATCTTATGTAAATTGTTGAATGATTTTGGACCATATTTGGGATAACTCCAGCACTCTACTGTGAGTCACCTACAAAGGAAGACCAATCTTACAATCCACTCCCACAAATAACTTCTTCTTCTATCTTCTGCATGTTCTTCACATCTGTGAATCACATACTCTTGAATGTTGTTATTTATTTATTTATTTTTTAAAAACACAGGATTGAGGTGTTTCAGTTCCATGTATGGAAACACTTGAGGTCAGAAAGTACAGAAGTAAGTGTGAGATGAAGCAGAAGGACTTGCTAGCTTGTCTTGTTATTTCACCATGGCAACCATACACTCATCACCCACAACATATTCTGTATTTCTCCTTTGTGTCATCAGCTCTGGCTTGTCAAGCTCTGGACTCCACATGACCTCTGTAGGTGTCCTGTAGTATTAGGCACCAAGATCAATTAAGTACTAGAGACTAAGAGGTGATGCTGCCATGGATCTGACTTCAGAGCAATGAAATCAGACCACACGGACCAACCTTCGCCTCCCAAGCACATCAGTGGCCCTTGGTCACCCCTGACCCTGTCACCAGTTTATCAATTGATCTTCCTTGGATCACTTTCAGTCGGTACTGACCACTACATGCACTCCACAAAAGCTGCTGTTGTAGATGCTGTGATCCAGTCATCTTGCCATCACAATTTGTTCCTTGTTGAGTTTACCCAGATCTTTAAACTTGCCCATTTTTCCGTCAACTTCAGAAAACAACTTGCTGTCCACCCCTTGGCAGGTGCCATTGTAACGGGATCACCAATGTTATTCATTTCACCTATCACTGCTTTTGATGGTGTGCCTGATTGGTGTGAATCTTGGGCAAATCTTTGATCACAGCAGGAAGTAACACAAAGAGTTATAATTACAGCTTTTTGCGAAATGGAATTTATTATCAATGAGTTAACTCTGTAAATAAAGCATTTTTCTTTAAATGTTAAAACTAACTACAAGGCTGAGGCTGACAATGATGTATATGATTATTGTACTGATTTACTCCTATTCTTTGGCTGTTTTTTCAGACTCTGTCTCTGTGGTAAACACTAACTGATTGATGATTGGATGATTTGTGGTGTGATTATTGGTGCGTTGTAACACTGCAGTTATATGAATTTGTATACATTATAATTAGAACAAAAGAATGAGTTTTTTGTGAACATCCCATGATTTATCCTGCTACCCAAGTAAAGAACCTTTGGATTTGAAAACGATATACTTAAACCTAAATCTGGCAATACCTATATGGAAAACAATCTGAGACAACATTTTCTTTAGGTATTATACAAGTGTAAACACAATGTCTATGATAACTTATTGAGCCCAGTTGATAAATCTTTTTTTTTTTTTTACACTACCTCTTACCAAGGACAGATAGAGGCCGGTATCAGCAGCCTTGGACAAGCTGGGAATTTAATGTCTTGGACTTGTTCACTTGGTCGGTTACATGCTGACTCAGATCATCTGGTGGTCTGTCTAACCATTACACAACTCTGCAGGGTTAAGTCACTGACTGGGCAGGGAGTAGCATATGGACTGGTGGAGAGATTGTTTCTGCTGTGATGGCAGGAGAACGGCCGCCTCGGTGTTAATCTGTCAGTCTTTATCCAGCTGGTGGAATATGATAGGAGACTGAGCACAGGCCAAATAGACACTCAGCCAGCGCCACACCTGCCCAATCACCACACCTGCTGCTCAACACTCTGACCACTGTGAGGTGTGTGTGTGTGTAAGCAGCCAGTAACCAGAAGGGGAGTAGAGAGGTAAAACAGCAGGGCTATGGGGGAGGTAGCTGTGTGTCTGCGTGTGTGTGTGTGTAGGTGAGGGTCATTGGAGGCCCATTACATGGTGATTAAATGATGAAAGAGCTTGTCCGATTTCATTGGAAACCCCCTCTCCTCCTTCCTCACTCAGCCACTAACAGATAGACACACACACAGGTGGGTTGAGTACCCATTATAACCGTCAGAACAGATATCCATCTGAGGGTGTAAAAGTGAACCTCGGCCACTTGTTCACACTCACACCTCTCTGTACATCATTCCCGACTTGCCTCAACCCACACAACCTCCCCTCTGCACCTCCATCGCTGCTTGTCTTTCCCACTCAATTTTAGTAATATCTTATTTAACTCTTGTTGCTTTAGTTTTCATCTTTTATTGTTACTTTACTCTCAATTTTATGTGAAAAGCATTAAAGTTTAGATTTTATGTACCGTATTTCCCGGACTATTGAGCGCAACTGTCTATAAGCCGCTATTGAATATATTCGAACAGTTTCATGTGGTCCACTCTGACTGGGTCTGATGTGACGAGGCTAAATGTGCCGCCGATACATGAGAAACACCGGTGTTTAAGCAGCAGGGTTAAAGCGTCGGAAAAAAGTAGCAGCTTATAGTTCGGAAAATACGGTAATTACATAATTGCTTGGAAAGATATGATCACATATGATGAGGTAGAGATAGAAAGAATGACAAGATATACAGTGGACATTGTTACGAGTTGGACCTCTGTCATGAGTAGTCAACTTTATGTGTATATCTGTGGGTGTAGCTACATTCCTTAGGGAGACATATTCAGCTATGTATTGGTACATACATCTTTTATATTATATTCAGGTCAATGTGTGGTTTAAGAGTACACGCCAAACACTTAAAGTCCAAAAAAAAAAAATAATAATAATAACAGGGCAGGAAAAACATCAAACACGTCTTCTGTTGAGTACAGTCAACTGCCGCACATGACACACATGCCTGGATATGAACAAATGCACACATGCGTGAAGGTGTGTGCAGTCACACGACACACACATGAACCGAGTAACACTTGTAACTTAAGTTTATAGCCTGCAGAAGGAGGTGCAAAGGAGGAGGAGAGGAGGGGAGGAGAGGGAAGTGGAAGGGAGGAAAAATTATTACCATCCTCTACCCTCCCTGCTAATAAAAAGCATAACTTCAAACATGTTTCTGATGATGGTTAAAGCAGGAGGAAATTGATTTATTTGAAGATGTTTTAAAGTGAATTTTTCACAGGTTGAGAGAGGGTCTTTGAAGCCATGCGAAAGTGTGTGTGTGAGAGCAGCTGTGTGTGTTTGGAGGATGGAATGTTCATGTCTTTAGGGCTGACCTTAATGTTAGTACAGTAAAAAAAAAAAATAAAAAAAGCAAAAAGTACTGCTGCTATCAGCTGCCAAATGCTCTCATGACCACCGCAGGGTGTGTGTGTGTGTGTATTTGTGAGTATGTTTGATATTATAGCTAACCTACTTTAGTCAATACAAGCTTAAGCTTCTGACACCTGCTGTGAGTACCCATGTGACATGCAAAGCAAACCTTCTGATCTGATTTATGAAGTGTGAAAATGAGGAAGAGTTGGATTAGCTTTACGTTTGAAAAAAATCTTCATCAAATGCAGATTAATTAACAGCTTGTTCACCGTATGTTTTCGATGGTGCGGGGTGTGCAAAAGCCAATCCGATAGTGTCAAAAGACTGTCACTCTGCACTAATATTCATAAAAGACACTTTCCTGCAACTCACACTACAATTTACCCTTTGAGTGTAAAGTGTAAACATAACACTTTTAAATTCTACTACTATCATTATATTTGTCAGTCAGTCATCTTCTAGACCTGCTTCTCCACACTTGGGTCGTAGGGGTCTGCTGGAGCCTATCCCAGCTGTCATCGGGCAGCGCATCATTATATTTGTTTACAGGCAATATATTGAATACATTGTATAAATTAAAAAAACGTTGTCTTACCTGTTCGTAGAACTTGTTATGAGCCACATAGTATTGAGCATCAAATGACTCCTCTGTCACCAACACATGTTGTCTCTCTCCTACCTAAATAGAGAGACAGGGAGAAAAGTGCATTTGCTCAGACAATAAATATCAAAAGAAGTTACTGACAAATAAAATCAGTCATCACAGCAGTTTGCACATGTTTTCATCCATATAAATGTCATCTCTGCTGATTCTCCACAGCACTCTTTACACACACTCAGTAAGAAGTGACTTTGGTCGGGTGGATTGTTTTTTCCTGCAATAGATGTGTGTGTCTGTGTGTGTGTGTGTCTGTGTGTGTTTGTGTGTCCACCTCTGTAGCATAGTGAGAGTAATCATTATTTTTTTCTGATTTGTAAAATTTCAAATGTCGTTCTTACAGTATTTTTTCAAAGAAAAAGGAAAAAGGTATAAAAATGATTTAAGGAATGTATGAACATATTTATGATCGTCCACTGTACACATGGATGAATTGAATATGACTTTATTTGCTTTTGTTACAGAGGCCATGTGTGAGGGCTGTAGATCTTCTTCTGTTTCAATTCAACAAAAGTAAGCTTCCTCGGTCATGCTCATATTCATCAAGGCTCGAAATGCAATAGAAGCTTTGCTCTTTCATGTTTTATGTGACTGCAGCTCACCTTTTAATTACAATCTCAAGGTTTCTGAGCCACTTCAGTTTTAGCGCTTAGCTGAGAGGATAGTGAGCACTATTCAGCTCAGGTCTATACAAAACAGAAAACTGAATAAAAAAATAAATAAAAATAAAAATGAGACACAGTTCAAATACACCCAGAAAGCAGTCTATTCAGGAATTATATCAAATACTACAAGGCCTCCCAATCAAGACATTTAGTTTTGGACAAAGTGACAGAAAGTATATTATTTATTTTTGCTGAAGAATGTTGTTGACTCAAATAAGAAGTAAGATGAGAAGAGTCAAAGAACTTTATTGGCATGAATAAAACAACCTCAGGACTGACTTGGACAGAAAGGAGATATCTTTTTGCACTTGCTCCCCATGAATGAGAACCAATCCATAACAACAATCCAACCAATGTTAGACTGAGTTTTAGGACTGGATCTGCACTCATTTCATTTGACATTGCTGTGGATGGAAAACAGTCAATACTTTGTTGTTCGTGTAATGCATCTCCTGAAGTGCACAAATCACCTTGGGTGCAATTACACTTCTACATCATATGTTTCTTTTTAGTCTTTCCTCATTACAGTCTGATTGCTGTAAGCACATTCATGTCAGCTGAAAACAGTTTGGTGGCACCCAGGCACTAACAAACATGCATGTTCTTGTCCTTTTCACATCCAAGCCACCAATTTAGGAAACAGTGCTAAAGAGCAAAACCACCTGGGTTTTAAACATCAGCAGCACACTTTTGAAAATCCTGGGAACAGGGTGTCCTGTAGGCTTCGTGGGCAATATTTGCATTTCAACTCTGTCAGTGATGAGTCTTGTACTGTAAAACTGTGCTGACTGATCATTTCCTTAGCAATATGTCAAAGCCATGATTTCTAAGGCTCTGACACATTGCCCAAGGTGTTTCCATTTCTGCAGACACCCATATTCTGTGCCTTTTTACTTCATTCTTTCCCATGCTTATCCCTTCGCTGCTATCCCTCGGTACTATCTCTGGGCGTTCTCTTTGTTGTTCATACCTCTCTTCCTTCCACTGTAACTCCCTCTCAT
>OOFC01048209.1:2323-13896 GCA_900323345.1 Pseudochromis fuscus
GGGAATGGGAAAGCTGGAGGAAAGATGGAGGTAAGAGCATAAACAGAAAAAGAAAGAGGAGGAGAGAGGCTAAAAGAAAAAGGGATGGAGGGCAGTTTTAAGAGGTAGAGAGAAAATTGTTACAGATCTCAACCATGCGGTATTGGACGGAAAGTAAAAACGAGACATTACAAAGACAAGTGAGGCGGATGGAAGATGCTAGAAGAAGAGAAGGTGGAGAGACATGGAAGAATGAATAGAAAGAAAAACGATGGGAGACTAAAAAGCAATTAAATAAAATTAAAAGGCTTGTTGCGTCTTCTTTTTTAAAAAAATCTGAAACTTCCTGTCCTTAAAAGTGCTTCAAAAATAAACAAGAAAAAAAGGCATCTTAACATCAGATTTGAAGCTCAGTGCCTGGCCGGACCAAAGGATATCTCCCCTGAGAACACCTTAAAGGAGAAAACCAATTACTGTGAGAGGCGACGAGATTAGAGTTCAGAGAGTACCTGAGTTTACAGAAGGAATTAGAAAGAGAAAAGGTTTTTGCTTTTGACTTTGAACCCAGCCCTGCTATGGTTTTATGAAGGGTTATTCTGGAAAAAGACTTTAGTGGCTCATCCATCTAATAGCCAATAAGCTTAAGCCAATCCGCTTGTTTAATTTGGTATGGGCTTTAAGTTGAGCAAACCCCCCAAGAAAACCTAAATCCATCCAGTTATTTTTCTGTTTCTCCACAGACGTTCAAAGCCATTTGGAGATTGTTGTTACTGAGATTTGGAAATTATTCTTTTCAATCAAGAATCTCTCACATTTCACAAGCAAAATAAAATTAAAAAAACCCAAAACAACTGTGTGTGTGGGAGAGTGGGCAAATGTGCTGTTTGTTGATGATTTACTAAAAGCAGAAAACGTCTGTCTGTTTTCCTTCTGTTCCTCTCAGACACGAGGACAGTGCAGCTTCACTGTCTTTCAGCGGGATGTGGTGCAGTCTTACAGTGGGACTGACAGCCAACACAAAGGCTGAGTGTTCACAGCAGCTTTACTCTACCTTGGGGATGAAGCTGATCTCCCATCCGTCGAAGGAATAGTAGAAGGGTTGCCAGTGGACCTCCACCGACGTCTCTGTGATGGATTTGAAAACTAAACCATCCGGATTGGAGAGATCTGGAGAGGTAGCCAGAGACGTATTATTGTTCTTCAGTGACCCACACGGCCCATAAATCACAACTCCATCTAATGTTGGAGGTGTCCAGTGTTCAATCGTTTTCTTTTCTGTTTCTGTTTCTGTTCTTTAAGTCATTTTATTTCTTTTGAGTTTGAGTGATGCTGCACTAACATTACTGTTTTTCACATAGATATTGATTTGTATCCAGTACTTCTCTTTGCAACCATGAACCCTTGCTTTGAAAAGCATAATGAAAAGACTTCTGAAGCTTGTATATGGAATTATCAACAATTGTGACAGCAATGAATAACACTCTAACAATATTTCCCTGGTTTAAAACAAACACCCACAGCTTATACTTTGAATAATAAAATAATTTTTTCACAAGCAGCCCAAAAAATCTTTCCAGATAATCAAATTCTACATTTTTTAATTGCATTCAGCAAAGACAAGCCGATAAATCATATCCTCAATGAAAAATGGTTGCATTAGGCCTAATTGCCCTGAATTGACTTTATTACTCCAAATTCTACTATCACTGAAATTAAATTCACTTATCTGTGAAATGGAGGATAATTTTAACAGCCAAGACAGCACTAACTGCAACATACTGTATGTAGACACACATCAGTCGATGTACAGCTGATACAGTATTCTGCTGCAAATTAAAATAGACCATTACTTACTGAGGGACGAGGGACACTTTGATAAGTTTGCACGCTTTTGAAAGCGTGAAAACAACTGTGATGCTTCCCTGTCAGGTCCGACGACCCGGCATTAACACCTGCCAGAATGTGTGTGTGAGCGAGTATTGGAGTGTGAGTGACACTAAGCAGTTGTTGCAGGTGAAAATCACAACCAGTTTGCAAAGAGGAGCAGGTGGTGTTCTCACTTCATTGACACTGAGAAACATCTTTTGAATAGAAGTGATGAAAAAGGTGCATTTGCATTAGTGATGGTGTGAACGTGTGCATGTAAGCGCAATATTGCAAGAGACAGAGGCAGTGTTGTGAAAGTAAACTGAGGCATTATGGGATTGATCAGACAGTGGAACATCCCGTAGCCTCTCGTGGTGACATTTTGCACTTACATGTCCAAACAGTAATACTGGCGGGAACGCTGATGCTGTTGTTAATGACAGCAAACACATTGATGTTGTACTCCATGCCTGCATCCAGCCCTGAGATAGTGCAGGTGGTGGTGTTGCCTGGCATCCTTATCTCCAGCTGCACACCTGACAGAGACGAAGGTAGGAAGGTTTTATTTCTTTAAAGGGAAACTGTCGATGACTTCAAGACATTTTGAAAACAGAAGGTGAATTACAACCTTTATTGCTTTGAAAGGCCAACACAGATGTGTACTCACCTCCAGGGCTGCTCGGTGTGTAAGTCACCAAGAAATCTGTCAGCACAACTGACCCCTCCCACTCCAGATCAATAGTTCGATCTGTCACTGCTCGAACATTCAAGTTCATGACCGGTGCCACTATAAAAACAACAAAATCAACAAGAAAACATCATTTTTTGGGGCTTTTCTATCATCACCTTTGGTTTTTCATTGCCAGCTATATAAATAACCACCACCACCTTTGCTATGTTACATGAGTAACAATACTTCAGTTACTACCACAAAAATGACACATGATCACAGCAGAAGTAAGATGGATTTCCTGATGCTGGACAGCAAAACATTCTGATCCATAATAAACTTTCTGAACATGTAAAAAACAGATTTCACCCGTGGGCCATCAGCCTCCTGAAGTACACACATTGCTGCTTCATTGGTTTCACTTTCAGCGCATAATTACTGCTACCCCAGTGTCCACCCAGTATATTTACTTATTTATCATTCTCTCAACTGTGCAATATCTGGCTCATGTGCAACATCTGGTCTTCTGGTGCATAATGGAATTGCTCGTTATAAAAATTCATACTGGTGTTACTGTTTTTTTTGTTGTTTTTGTTTGTTTTTGTTTGTTCGTTGTTTGTGCATTCTGTTCTGTTCTATTCTATTCTATTCTATTCTATTCTATCTGGGCCTAGGAGCTTGGTTATTCGGTATAGCTCCTATTAATAAGTTCACAATTTATAAACAGCAGATTCCCTTTTTTTGTTTGAATTATATGTATAAATTTTTTATGTGCAAACAAATAAACTAAACTAGAGTAGTTAGCCCTGAACAGGGCTAGAGAAGGTAACAACGGTCAGTACTGGCTATTTCAGAAGAAGCCTATGTCTTATATCTGTGTAATGAAGTAATGAATACGATGGCAAAAAACACTCAAAGTCTTGTAAACAGTTGCAAACTTGCAAACATGTTGTGAACATGTGTTGTGAACATGTGTTGTGAACATGTGTTGTAAACATATGTACACTTTTACAAAAAACAGAAAATGTGATGTTGCCATGGATACATTTAGTTACACTGTGGACTTCAAAATGAACCCATACATGGAAATATTCTTTTCATTACTACAAACATACAGACTGGTCGTGGGGGTGTGGTGCTGGCAAGTAGAGTTGGATTAACTTTTTACATGCGTCACTTCATTTCTTTCTCCATGCTTCATACTGCCACCCGTGTGTTGCCACAGGCCAACCACTCATCACCCAGTCGGCTAGCACGTGTGGGTTGCAGAATGCATTGTTTTGATGCTAGTGTGTACACATCATCAAAAATATGCAAGCCCCCATATATCAAAATGTTAAAAAGTTTCCTCCCCCAAGGCCGACAGAAACAATTTAACATTGAGGAACTTTGAGCTTTCAAACGCTACAACTCACAGGCTTGGTTTGTGTTTAATCAACAGCAGCCAAGCCCAAATTCTGTCCCTGTTTGTTTGGATACTGTCAAGTTGACTTGTGCATATATATAAATATATAAAACTGCAGACAGCTTACTGAGTATGTCTCATACTTGAGCTGCATTGTGAATGCCAGTAAAAGAAGCCAGTGCTTGTGGCAAGAAGGGGCTGAAGTGGAGATCGTCAAGCCATAAACCTGAGACGTGGTGCTGAATGCTAATGTGGTGGCATGAGCAAGAGTGTTTACAGCTCCCACTGCCAAGAACAACGGAGGGGAGACAAGTGAAGGACATAGGAGGAGGGGAAGACAATAGAGAAGGTACAAACAGTTTGAGTTGGAGACACGACAGGATGCATTCACAGAGATCAGGAGAGGACAAAAAAAAAAAAAGATGGAGATGTGCTTGAGGAGAGTAAATAACTAACACTAAAAGACAATTAAATGAGAGTTAGTGAAAACACAGCTGAAACAGAGACAGGAGGGACAGACAGAGGAGTAAAGGAGCAGTGGATGTGATGGTGTGATAAACAACCTCTCACCCCTGTGATACAACACAGCACTGAGTCCTCCTCTGGGAACTTTTGGACACTTTAGTAGCTATTTCAGCTACTTTCTCACGCACTCGACAGATGGGCGCAAGCTGCAGAGCGGCTTGTTCAGTTCGAAACAGTGGGGACAACTCCTGCAGCATTCACTTAACTAGATTGGTTTCATCATCTAACTCAGCACTGTCAGATATATGAAGGAAATAAATCCAAAGAAACAGGCTGTGCACGAGTGAAAAGGCTGAGTTGAAAAGGTCTCACCTTGTTCTGTGTCAAAGGTCACCACAGAGTGTGAAAGCAAATCTTTGTTCAGACCATTGAAACTGTCACACAAGCATAGGTCCATCATCCTAACATTTCTCAATAGATGAGCATCGAGAGAAATGTGTATGATACATATTCGACTGTACAATATCTTCTATGAAACACCAATAACTTAAAGGGCTTTGCTTATAATGAGGTATAAGGTAAGAAATGTAAACGGAGAGGCTTCAAAAGCTCAAGGATTTTGCTTTCTTGGTTTCTGGAATATTGTTAAATCATTTTTCAGGCGTGCAGTCTTCCTCTGGTTTCTTCTTCAAAAAGGGCAACTTGCTGAAGGTTACTGAATAATCTTGCCTGGAGTCTTTAGTCTCATTAGGTCTGATCAGTGTGCTATTATATGCATATACAGCAATATCTACTGAACTAAGGCCCCGATGGTGAGACTCAAGCAGACAACAGAGGTCAGCACATCATCAGAGGACTCACTTACCTTCAGGCTACGTTGTGTAATGAAATTTCCTACATTCATTTGCTTAACTGACTAAACTGTAACGTTCACAATGAAATATAATATTATGAGGTTTGTGTGTGACAGAAAATGATTGAGTAATGTACATTTTTCTGTAAATTTATTTTCAGTTTTCCTCCTACTGCGTCCACCTACTGTTGCTGAATTAAAACCATGGCCACTGCTACAGTATGAAACTGTTTGTAAACCTGTTGTAAACCAACCAGGAGGATTAAATCTCAGATCAAGTCAGTTATTCGAATGTAAACACCAAAACCGTATATGATAAGAGAAAGAAACCAGAGCACTCATAGAGCACAAACCTCTATGAAGGCATAATCTAGCTGTAGGGATGATACAGACTGAACACTGTTGCTCTCTTGTGGTGAAACAGCAACAATAGCTTGCTGAAACATTTGACTCTTACATGAGTTGAAAAAAATCATCAAGCTCTGTTCAGTAATTGCTCCCTTTGTTGCTGACAGACATACTAATACATACATTCACCCAGGCTAAAACATTTCCTTGGGGAAGGTAATTAAATAAACAAAAGTCAATTAAAAGTGGGAAATTATGATATACACCTTAATATAAAGTCATTGTGTGGTGTAGTCTTGAGTGACTATGGGAAATGAAGCATTTAATAATGTTCTGTTTTGTTTTTATCTGTGTTGTGATACTATTTACTACTAATAACTTTGTTGTGATTGTATAAATAAAGAGCTAAAATGGTTTGGCTGGCAGTGAGGACCTCACCAAAAATCTACTTCCACAGATGCTTTGTCATACAGGAAAAAAAGGGAATCAATTTCCTTTCAGGGCAGGAAATGGTTCAGGATATTGAAAGACTTTTGTCACAAGCTACAACCCAATTTCAGTCAAAGCCATGATAACAGTATTATGTTCTCACACTGCGGTGGCTGTCTCTATGAATGGCACGCAGACATATTGTGTGTTCTTTGCCTGCATGGCTGTCAGCTTAAGTTTAGGTGTGTGTTGGTGTAAAAATAAATGCGATGATGTGAAGGTAACATTTCTGCCAAATCCCTCAAAGATAACTGAGCAGGTTTTCTTCCGTATAATACAATTAATGTTGAAAAACAAGTCTACTTTTTACAGTGGGCCTGTAAATCGCTGCTGATGAAGTCATAAACCTGAATAATGCTACACTGCTGAATGGAGCAATAAAATAATGCAATAAAATAGACGTGCATAAGCACTGATTTACACAACTATGTAAAAAGTTTAAATGTCACCACTGCAGCACTGAAAAGATGTCAACAAAGCAGGAATGTCACTGCTGGGTTTCTAAAGTGGGATTCACTCCAATGATCATGTAACACCTCTGCTGTAAAAACTGAATGTCACTCTTCACCACAAGTTGATCTCGGCTTTGTGGGTGTATATATATGTATTTTTATGTAAAGATAGACTATATCTTAGCCCACGCCTGAAACCTGCAATTTAAATTCAACAGCCTCCATTATTTCTCATAGTGGGAGAATATAGGCCACCATAATTGAAGCAAAAATACATGCCGCTTTCTTCAGCTTCTGATAACATGAAACACTTAAGCCTGTCACCCTACAAGTCTCTGGTAATTGAACTGCTTCATTTTGTATTCAGCAAACTATCCCCTACAAGCAGTGGCTATTTTAGCCTCTAATTACAAAGAAATAAGCAATTCAGTCTCTCTCTCTTGGTATAGATATTAAATGGGAGGGCAGCACAGAGAAGTCAGCCTTAGTAATATGATTTTCCATCCCTGTCGTCCTATCACTTGCTCTTCTGTCTGTCCTCATCCGTCACTTTTTTTGACAGGCGCCTCAAATGGCAGAGGAGGATCTGATATTTTGGCGTGGATAGCTGGCTTCGAACAAAGACGAGCACGACTCAGACACAGTCTCAGCTGCAGCTAATGTGACAGTCCTCTCCCCGGATGAATGTGACTTCTGACAAATGAATGCTGTTACAGCTTCTGCTGTCCAGCAAGTCATGCACCCCACCACCTGCATCTGAAGCAGAAAGAGATTTATTTTTCAGAGCTGCACAAATACTAACTAACGTCTGTGAAATGTACTTTCTATCCAAACACCACACCAGGGGGTTGCATTAATTGCCTTCTTTAATCTTGCTGATGAATGAGATCACCTGTTGTAGACTTTATTGCACTGGGTACCTGCAGTGAGCTTCAAGCTTCTGTCATATTTTGTATTTAGTGCTGAAACAATCAATTAAATCAAGACAATCGTCACAAAATTAATCACCAGCACGTGGCAGTTGTTCATATATCAAGTGAAAATCCATGGTGGTCTTAGCTCTTTAAAAGTGAGGATCTGCCTCTTTTTTCTTTTTCTTTTATAAAATGATCTTAAGCTTTAATATCTTTTCTTTTTTTTGATGAGAAAATGTATTAATTAGGTCAAAAATATTAGCATTGCAACCCTAACTATGTATAATGACCAGATATAATGGACGTGCTCTATATCTCTTCCTTTTTTTAATGTTTACTTACATTATATAAGTTTTTCACTCAAAAAACCCAAATAGATGATAGTGAGACTAATGACTCCACATAATTTGACATACTTCCTCTTCAAGAATTCAGACTGAACTGTCTGAGGATCACACAGCGTCATTTTGAAATCTGTTTAGTCTGGATTTTTGCTCTGAGTTACTTGTTCGTGGTCTCACAGACACCATTAGTGTTAAAGGAGAACAGCTTCTTTGCTGGGAGTTTCTGCTTTAGGGAGCTGAATCACAAATGTCAGACAACTACTTTTTGTGCCCGTAAAAAGAGATCAAACTGATAAGTGAAGCGAGGAATAAAAATTAATGGCCTACCAGAGTTGCAGTCATCTCCAGCGAAGCCATCCTGGCAGACGCAGAAACCCTCCTTGCAGATTCCCTTCTTGCTGCAGTTGTTGGCACAGTAGACCAGCGAGCAGTCCTCCCCAACATACCCGGGTCGGCACTGGCACGTCCCGTTGATGCACAACCCCTGGTCCGAACAGTCATTGAGACACCTCCCAACCATGCAGTCCTCACCCGTGAAGGACTCCTCGCACACACACTCCCCGTCGATACACAGTCCTCGGCCTGAGCAGTCTGAAGGGCATCGCGGCTCCGAACAGTTGTCGCCTCCAAAGTCACGGTCGCACACACACTCCCCTTCAACACACACCCCCTGGCCGGAGCAGTCGTTCGGGCAGCGGGGCTCAGAGCAGTTTTTGCCGGTCCAGCCTTCCTCACAGATGCAGCCACACAGATCGAAGCTGAAGCTGCCATGGCCACTGCAGCCTGGGACAAAGTCCAAACGGCCTGGGATGAAAGATACACACATTGTAATTATGGGACAGAAATATGGTTGACTCACAATACAACTGAGATTTTATGTTTTTAAGACAGCTGGCCTTAATAACCAGCGCATGAGATACATTTCAATAAAATAATCATTTCATCATCAAAAAAATAATCTGTATTCATACATTTAAATTAAATTACTGTACCTCCCAAATCTCTTTTAGTTAAACTGCAGATAACTGGTCACTGATGTGTATTAGGGGCAGATATTTATTTCAAATTTCCTCTTTTTAATAAGTTTAACTTGTCGTATTTCATTATGAATCTATATTTTGACACTTCAGATGGAGAAGCAGATCAAAACATTAAAAGTTACTGCATTATTATTTCAAAATAAAAGCCCACAAACCTTTCATTTCTTAACTGGGCTTTTATTGTGAAATTTCTGTGGGTATTACTGCTTTCCCCCGGCCTGTATTTGATGTTCAGCCCCTATTTGTTCATGTCGACCACAGTCCCAGCTAGTATTAGAGACCTGGTTGTTCAGGTCTACAAGCCGCAACATCCTTGATGATACAAACAGTGATCAAAACATCCATGAAATATTGTTTCCGTTTGTCTCTTCCTGTCTCACCATTGTCCTCCTCACCCGAGCATTTCATCCTCTTTGTGATTCTGATCGCGAGTGCCGGAGATAATCATATTCTCAGTGTAGAGATGAAGTGGTTTCAGACAATATTTGAATGGGGTTGATAGTGCCAATGGAGCAGCTCCTTTAACCATAATATATTCTGTAACTCTATCTATCCCAGTCGCCTCATATCATAATGGCAGCATCTCCTGAATAGGGAGCAAATTCTTTTGCCAGAACCAAAGGTCTCTGCGCATTTTTCAGACTGTGAGACTGTGCAGCAGGAAAAAAAAAACATGTTACCCTCCCTCATCAATATTCTGCTGCTGTCTGTCTTCTTTTTCTGCCTGCTTTACCTATAGCACCGGTTTGTTTTGTCTTCTTGCCACGTATAAGAAAGACTGTTTTGAAAGTTTTTCTTACGTTTTTTTTGTGTCTTTGCTTCCAAGAGCTTGTTGCACCCATTTCTTTTTGTGCAACTACTGGAGGTAAAGTGGCTTATATAAACAAAAACGACAGTCCTGAACTTTATCTGCATGCTTTGGTGTCACTGTTAAACTGTGCTCACCCATGGCTGAGCTCTCCCCACAACATCCAGATCCACACTGAGCTCTGAGCATGGACACCTCCCTCTCCAGCATCTCCACCCTGGTGGCGAGCTGCTGGATTGTGGCTGTCGTTGAACACCCGCATGCTGCTTTTGGGATGTTGATGCGGTGAGTAAACGTAACCTGAACAACAAGGAAACAAATTTTGGAATTCATTAAACAAATTAGGATAATTAATTCTGTAATTATGGATCATTGTGGACATTATTATTCAAACAGCGAAACCAAAATCTTGGGCCGGTTTTCAAGGTTGAATTAAAAAAACATTGTGATAACCAGTGAAGGTACTGACGACGATGTCCCACTGACAGGGATGTAGCATATTTAGCCACATTTTATTCTGAGCATATGGGCAGACAGATATCACCTTTAGAGTAATACAGCATATTTACACATCCAGCAGGTACTAAACGCCATTATCATACATTAAGAGTCATGTTTATGGCCACCTGACACTCTATTTTAGCTTCTTTTTTTTGCTCCACCATCTCCTAGGGGAAATATCTGTCTGTCTGTTTAGCTGCTAAATGCTCCACTGTGTTCACCCTCTAGCCCCTAATTTTGTCTGTCTGCTGTTTGATGCTGGGCAGGTAGAGAGGGGTTTAAGAGCTTTTTTTCCCCCTGAAAACAGTCGCCTGTTGCAGCTAAAATCAATTCTTTGACAGAAATGAAAGCCATGCCGTGGACAGCTAAACGCCAGCTCGCGGGAACTAGCTTTAAACTCTGTAAACCCAAAGGAGGCTGCAGATGTAGGTGATAATTCTCTGGAGGTCCATCACTGTGAGTGGACTCTTTCACATTATCACATTATTTTCACACTGTCACACTTTCATTAAAGTCACTTTCATTCTTTATAATGGATGACTCAGCAGACTTTTTACAGCTACAGATTTTACACACAGATTTGATGCTCACCACAGATTGGAATATTACAGAGTGTTAATTAACAAGGTTCCCTCTCTTTTTATAACACTATTTTCCAGGACATTTTCTGGCTGGCACGATTGGTAGGAATCACAATCCAGACTATGGAGCCTGAGCATGTCACAAGGAAGCAGTATGTCATAAAAAAATGCCGTAATGGGGAAAGTCACTCAAAAATGGCACTGTAGTATCTCATAATACAAACTTATATTATAGTATGACATGAGAAAAAGGCCATAGTATAGAGCATGTCACTGTTTTTAAAAAATGTCCTCGTATGTCACACAAAAATGTGAAAACAGTTAATTTCATTTTAATTATTTTGCAGAACAACTGGTTTTCAGACTATTTCTTCTGCATTTCCAAGGTTAGGTTGGGGAATATTCTCTCGATGATTCCCCTGCCAAGTCGAATGACTGGCAGATACTGGGTGGTCAAAGGCAATGCACTGGCCGACGCTCGTTGTCAGCCGCTCCCAAGTCCTCGTATCACCTTCCAACCAGAAAAGAGTGAGGTTTTTTTCTAAAAGAAATATATATATATATATATATATACATATGTATATCTATATATGTTTGGATAGGTTAAGATTAGGGGAGAGGAAGGGGATAGGTTAGGGGAGGAGAAGGGGAGGGGTTAGGGTTAGGGCTAACGGAGGGGATAGGTTAGAGTTAGGGCTCAGGGAGGGGATAGGCTAGGGTTAGGTGTTAGGGTTAGGGTTAGGGCTAACGGAGGGGATAGGTTAGGGTTAGGGCTCAGGGAGGGGCTAGGTTAGGGTTAGGTGTTAGGGTTAGGGTTAGGGCTAAGGGAGGGGGTAGGTTAGGGTTAGGGTTAGGGCT
>OOFC01048209.1:14809-33841 GCA_900323345.1 Pseudochromis fuscus
CTGAAGAAACATGATCTAATTTAGCTTCTTATATAATTGTGTGTGTGTGTGTGTGTGTGTGCAAAAGGTCCCTCCAGGACAGAAGATAAGATAGCTACAGTGAGTTTTAACAAAAACGCTCCATCGATCAGAAGACCTTACCATCACCTGGGGCCGGTGGTGCGGAGGCGTCCAGGTCAACAGAGCACAGAGACTCCAAGGGTACATTGATGTTGTAGACGTGGTTAAAGACCACAGGTTGCTCCCGCAGGGTCTGGTTGGCTGACGAAGCAGAGGGGGGCTGATCCCCCCCTGGAGTCTGCCTCCTCACTCTGGTGGTACGAACCAGCTTGTTGTCTCCTGACGGAGCAGCATGAGCGGCACCCTGGAGCGAGAAACAATATGAAACAAAAAAACACTGCACGTGGTTTGGATTCGGGGGGTTTCAGTTGTGTTTTTCCTTTATATGTTGTGTTTACAAAATGATGGAATAAAAAAACTAAAAAGAACCCAAGGGGGCACAGAACAACATGACACTAATATATAGTAAATGAAGGGTTTTCTCACTGGCTGCAACAGTGTAAAAACAATTTTCACATTAAAAATTTGGGCTTCTTCCAAAAGACTCTGGTGACAGTGTAGTATTTTCAGATTGTGCTTTCTGTGTCTGGCAGAGAATTTAAGTAATATATCAAGGGGAAAGGAGTGATAAGAATAAAATATAGCCACAGGCAGACACTCCACTGGATCAGCTGAGAAGATAGTGTATTTACACCTTGCTGAAGAGAAACTTGTCATCTCTAAAAAAAAAAAAAAAAAATCCAATTTACTATTTTCCTTTTCCCCCCATTATGGCAATTATAGGAGTCATAACTTAGTATAGCAGATGTATTGTTCACATGTCAAAGCAATGTCCATCAGAATGTAATAAAAATGATACTCTGCCTTTAAATCATTGGGGGTGGGGGATGTCTTTGTTTTGGTTTTTCCAAAAGCACAAATGCCAACAAGTTAATATTAAAAGATTTGCTTATTCAATTCAATTCAACTTTATTTATATAGCACTTTAAAAAGACAGTATAGTCAGCCAAAGTGCTGTACACAAGCATGAACAATTCAAATTTGGTATCATCCAATTCAAGTATTGCAAGGTCCAGAACCTTGCAACACCATCAAAGACAGAGACAGAGTGTATCTACTATACACTAACATATGTTCTGATCTGATTTAGAGATGGTAAGAGTCCTTTAGCAGTTTGATATGGTGTCTGTACAACAGCCTCATTTTTAAAAAGAGTCAGCAAGTGACACTCTCAACTTAGCTAACTAGCTAGCTCCAGCTGATCAGATCTGTCAGGGTGAGTCGTCACTGCCAGAAACAAAAGAGAAATGCAAAGCCTGCGTTTGTCTCCCCGTCTGTCATCAACAACCTAATGTTTACTGGGTTTTGAGCAGTGATTCTGCCAGCTACCACTGCCAGCTCCACACATGCCACATGATAACACAAAGTTAAATAACAAACCAGGCGGCCAACTTCAAAACTTCAGCCTAATTACAGAAACAGTCAATGTTCTACCAAAAATAGAAAAAAAATATTAAAAATTCCAAAACACAGAGTAAAAACATGGCGTCAGTAAGAATCGATACTTCTCTTTGATACTGGAACTGCACAGGACAGAATTTCAGTGGATTTGTGCCGAGAGTCAAATGATTAACACAACGGCCAAATAAAAAGTAAACTGTGGAAAAAGTGAAAACTGAAGTTTCAGGTAGTGCTACTCAGTGAAAACAATTACCTGTAGAGCAAGAAACAGAGCCAAAGCCAGGATCCAGCTTGTTGTGGGCGCAGGGGCCCGGTGATGCTGCTGTGCCAGTGGCATGCTGGGAACAAACCTCACACCTGTCCACTCGCACCTGTGGACGAGAACAGTGGGTACAATTACATCAATATATTTCAGAGTACTGTAGCAGCATGGAAATGTGAATGTATGAACATGTCTGTGTGTCTCTCCATGCGTGGGGGAGTCCCACTACATCCAGCTCATCCTCTGTAAATGATAAATAAAAGCCTTTGATCTAATGTAAAATAATTGGCTTCAGACGGAAAGAAAGAAACTCTTCCAGGGATTATGGAGCCAGCTAAGAACCTTTGAATGGATTTCACTGTGCAATACCAAATATTTGATCTTCCCACTTGGGAGCAATACAGAAATATTGCTCAGGGAGAGGGTTGATAGATGGATTTTAGCTGAGACATGGTTTGAGTGATGCTGCTGTAATCCTCTCTCCATTGAGTAGGGAAGTGAGAACAGGGACACGCTGAAATAAAAGCCACACAGGGGAAAAACTGATGTGGATGCTTTAAGCAGACTGTCACATAGCAGCACAGACCTGACAGCACAGAGCTGAAGTTTAATTTTAAAGTGGCTATTTGAGTTTGTTGGGTTTTGTCACAACAATCAGAATCAAACGTTTTACTCAACCTGCGAAAGATGTTTTATTATGCGAGCACGAGGACAGATGCTGGTGTGTCTGTGCTTTGCAGTAATTTTAAGCACAATTCCCTTGAGTTTGAACATGTTTGAGTCTCTGTGTGTGTGTGTGTGTGTGTGTGTGTGGGCAGGAAGCGGTAAAGATAGAGTTAAAAAAAAAATCTCAAATGAGCTTGTGCTGTCTGTATTCAAGAACCTGCTTTATCACAACAATGCATCTCATGTTGGTGAAGCAGACTATTGCTCTCAGCTGGCGGCTTTTGTGAGAGCCAGATGGAAGTCTTCTTATCGCACATAACTGGCTCGGACTTTTTTTGATCATTTTGGGTGGAAATGTTGAAACATCAGTGTATTTGCACATAAATGAGAAACAGAGAGACTCCTGGTGTGTGTGTGTGTGTGTGTGTGTGCCATGCATCCTTTTAAGGTTGTCTCATTCAGGAAAAATAAAATGTTTTTTTGAAATTAATGCATACTCAATGTCTCAGGCCTCCTGCTCACACACTCCAGACACAGTTCACTTTTAAAGATCTTTCGCAGCCACCTGGGCACACCTTTCATTTTGCAGCAAAGAGGAAAAAAGCTTTGTGTGTGCATACATGTGTGAGGGACGTTTATGTATGTTGCAAACTGAAACGCTCACATAAAGAGTGTGGATGCGTGCAGTATATCATCAGGGACCCATAGGAGAAAAATAGCTGGCTATATGTTACAATCTAGCAGCATGCCTGGCATCTAATGCTTTTAAAAATGACTTTGGCCTTACTGAAATTGACTCCCAATGCCGTTCACTCTATGCTGAAGAGATGGAAAATGTTCTACTTTGAAACCTCCCCTCAAGCATGCAGCTGCCGCCTGACAGGACAGGAGCCATTTAGCTGGTGAATTCACCAAACAAATGAGAAGCATAAAGATGATGAAGGAGTGAGAAGGACAAAGCCAACTGAAACTATCTCGTTCACAGCCATTAGCCAAGGCAGTGTCCCCTTGGCTAGCTTCACTGCACGGCAGACGCTTAAGAGACGTGATGATGACAAATGGCTTCACAAGGATGTTTCACTCACTTTGTGTAACAAGCATGATAGGAAGCTGCTCCCAAGCCGGAAAACATTTTTGTGAAGATAAAATCAATAAAATTATATATTTTAATATAAATGTATGAGTGTAGATTTTTTTTCTCGCTCTCATAGACTAAATTATACAGTCATTCATTAATGGGAATCACTCTGTGAGCACGAACCGCTGTGAAGGCATAACCAAGCTGTACTGGTGCTATACATTGAACACTGTTGCCCTCTTGTGGTGAATTTGCAACATAAGTGATTTAAGGATTTTTTTTTTTTTTGACAGTATCCTAACCTCTGCTCTTTCCCAAATTGTAACAAGTTGTTATGTGTTCATACCCCATCTCTCCATAAATAGACAAAAAAATCACTGAGATCTGTTCAGTAGTTTTTCTGAACAACCAAACCAACACAGGTGAATGCAAAATCTCCTTTGTGGAGGTAACTTCAAACCTGTAGTGCATCAACCAGGTTGTTAAAGAAGTGAGAAACATCATCTGTTAATGAAGATAACATCTACACAATAGAAAGCTTCAGGTTATTACTTTTACAACTACTGTATATTCAACACATCCATTACATCCTGTGGGTATTAAGATAAGATTGGCTATGATAGAACTTTATTAATCCCCAACAACAACAACAACAAAAAAAGTAAACTATGAAAAAGTGAAAGAGCAAAAAAACATCGAGAAAAACAAACAGCACAAAAAATTGCACAATAGTTTAAACATGATAGCAGATGGGGATGATTACAACACACACTGAAAGCTGTATTTTATTCTTATTTTACCATCAATTGTAAAATAAAATAAAATGTGTCTAGCCATGGGAGACAAATGCATTTATCCAATTATGTCAATTATTATGTATTTTCCGTGTAGGACTACACAAATCTCCGAAAAGCTAAAAGTAGCCGATATCCATCATGATCTATATAGATCTAAATCCATTATGGCAACAAAACAGATTCTATGTTATACAATGGTTCTCAGGCTTTTTTCTCAGTGACAAGGAAAGCGAAGTAAAAATAGATGTATCATGAGATAAAAGTGTCATGCGACCTTTTCATCTCACTTTAGACAAAAGAGATAAAAGTCGAGTGTATGCATGCAAGGTGTCTTCCTCCCAGGCAAATAACAACCCTATATATAGTTTTACACTGGCAGTGATAAAAGTTTGAAAGAGGTTCAAAGTCGCAAGATTATACTTTAGTCATTGGGTCATGGTGCAGGCTGATGCCCACAAGCATTACCACGCACAACGATACAAGGTTTTTCATGGAGGCTCAATTAGGACAGACCCACTCATTCAGAGTGAAGAGAATCAACGCGCTTCAGGCACTAAAAACTGGCTTTAATTTACTCTTTTTTTTTTTTCCCAGGAGAGAGCGCACATGCACTCAGACGTGCACACGAGCCAACACAAAACCAGTGCACACTTTCACAGATACAGTCACATGACGCAGTCGTATCCGCAAATACACTCAGCACGTGTAGATAAACAATAAAACACAGCATGTTATGTATCACGTGTCTTCCCTTCTCCACAGTCGAACTGTACTGATTGAAAGTATATCTGCCAGCATGGAGCCTCACAATGTAGAGATGCTTTATTAAGATTGAAGAAAACACAAGTTGTTTAGTTGCACAGCAAACTCTGTGTATGTGTGTGTGTTAGCAGCTCATGCTAATTCACAGCCAGGTATTCTGTGCACGTAGGAAAATATAAATTTAATGATTTTGAGAATGCTTTGAAACAATGCCGTCACATTATGTATTACCTGGTGATTTTCTTGAGAGAAATTGGATGAGTTCACCCCCTGCGAGGCTGAAATGAAACTGTCTGTTCCAATTATAATAAAAACCATCAGGGCACTTTATGCAATGTCACAAAGGAAAAAGGTGAAGTATTCAGTCTACACAAAAGAGGCTATTGGGCAAAATATCCCAAACGATAAAACGAATCACAAAAACCCACCATGCTTAAAAGTTTGATGTTAAAAAAAAATTACTTTGATCTTGTCTTTCTAACTTTTTTCATCTTTGCTGGATTAGATTTCTCTCTGAGGTGAGCTTTTGATTTTTTTTTTTTTCCCTGAATCTTTGACAATATCTTTTCTCTTTTATCTACAATGTGGTTCATGGGCAGGCAAGTCAATATAGAAAGAGAGAATTGAATATAAAAATGCACGGTGTAATTACACTGAGATACCAATCCAAGTCTTAGTCACATTGTTCACAAAGAGTCTTTTATCATATATAGTAGATGCAGCGGGATATTGAAAATGCAGTAAATGGCAAATAACTGTATTTGGTTACATAAAAACCGATGTAATAATTAGGGTGAAACACATAAAATAACAGAGAATAACAATGAGATGTATACTCTGTGTATGATATTTACAATGTCCAAATAATAAACAAACTGCTACGGATACTAATGGTGTTTTAGTGGAATTATTGAATTACTATTCAGCGCTGAGTGCATCCTTTAATGCACCACAACCTCCAGCAGCACACCAGTAGTACAACTCGTAAAAATAATATCTCACATCTGACACAATCAGGAGGTATATTAAATATCATAGGACGACAGTGGCTCAGTGGTAGAGTGGCCGTCTACCAACCAAAGGGTCGGTGGTTCGATTCCTGTTCCTCCCAGTCACTGTGTCCTTGGGCAAGATACTGAACCCACCTTGCCCTGTACGTCAGTCTGCTAGCTTAGCTTACCAATGGGTGTGAATGAATAATGGTCTTTGTAAACGCTTTGAGTCTGGACTTCCAGAAAAAAGCACTATATAAATCCAAACCATTGTTATCATCATTTTATTGAGGACTATCCTTATCATGTCAAACACAACAACTGGATTTAGCTCCTGTAGTCTGTTCACTGTCTTCCTCCTCTCACCTTCTACATGTACCGTATGGTTTGTCATCGGATTGTAACTATAATAATGTATGGCTCCCATGTGTATTGTCGGTCTGTATTTGTGTGATAAGTGTTCACAAAGAAACACATCACACTAAGTAGCCTCTTCAATACTATATCTATACTAAAAGTGTGGATAACAAAAGGAGCTATAGCCACCGCACTCCAACACAGATATCCACACGGTGATACCACCATGGCTTCGTCAGTAGAGGTCTGCTGCTTGTGAGACCAACCTTCCCCCCTCTCACTAAAAGCAGGAGCCTTCTGGATCTAATAAGATGCCTTGTGAAGATTTCCAGCAGCAGACCAACACAAGCATCACAGAGCATATCTAGTCTCCAATGTTCTGAAACAGCAGGATGGTCTCTTGTCCAGCTCCACGGGTCAGTATCTAGGTTAAAAAAGGAAACCATTGATGAGCTCGGCTACACCATGGTGCTCCCATGTAGAGCAAAACTCACTGTACAAACTCCCAAGCTGTTTTTCAGATGCACCAATCACTCATCCTTTACTGTAGCTGAACCCAGTGTGGTTGTTTGGTAACTCACCCCAAACGTCTAATAAACTGAAGTGTAAGAGGAAGGAAAATCAGATATGCAAACTTTACATTGCACTGGGATGACAGCAGGTCATGTTTTCAGAACCTGGGTCAAATGGTTTAATGCTGCTTTGTGAGTTTATCAAACAACGCTCCTGCTTACGGATGGATTTAAAAGCTTACTTACCCTTTTTGTGGATTACATGTTGGCCTTGATATACACTCTGTAAACACTGCAGAGTGTTGGTAGTAGTAAAACTACATCCTGCTGTTTTGCCTCGGTCTGGTTTGGATCCAAGCGGCTAATTGAATACTGTCTCTATTTTCTCCAAGGGGATGATCATTTCAACTTTAATTTTAGACTTGATCAGGTCTCTGGATGACGTTATTCTGGGTTTTCAGCAACAAACTCTCACATTAGTACCGAGCAGACAATAGCTGTTGCTGTTGTGCCTTTTGAATCGTTTCAAGATGGCTCCATGTTTCTTTACTTGCGTCTCTTCCTCCTTGCTGTTTTTCTTTGACCTCCCTTCAACTGGGACTGACCGCATGATTTTCACTGTCACTTTATACCCTGTCAGGCTGCATCTATGCTCCCATCTGACAACAACATCAGCTCTGCGCAGATGAAATATCTTGGCAATTTTAGTCTTCAGTCCAACGTTAAATGAACCTATTGACCCAGTCTGTACAATAACATTCAAATGCATTCACATCATTGACTGTTTACAGGAGTTTGCAGTTAAAGAAGTAGCCGCTGACGGTATTTTGTTCAAACAGGAGAAAACTGTGAATCTCTTGTTCTTCTTACTCTGTGCAGGTTTACCTGTTTGATGACTGTCATTCAACAGTATGCCTTCAGACTAGTTTGGATCTGACTTTTAAAAAGGTATTGTTCTTTTATCTAGCAGACTGAATCTAAATAGGCTTTAACCAAATCAAAGACTGAATTCATATTAAATGTCCGTGTTGTGTTTGAAGGAGTATTTCCCACACAGAGTACTTTTAAGTATCCATTTTTTCCTGACAAGATCTGTCACTGAAGGAAAAGCTGTTTTAGTTTTTGGCTGCAAAGACAACATTGTTGGATTTTGGCTTTTTCACATTGATGACAATAACAAAAAAAAAATGTTGTTAGCCCTGTTTTCTTTCAGGCTTCACAAAAGATACAAGTAATGCAGAGTCCAAAGAATTACAATATCAATATTTGAGAAAGTTTAAACTTGCACTTGGATTTAAAGTATGTTGTACTTTTTAGTGTGATGTTCTAGGCTGAATTAGAGCTTATCACAACAAAAGAGCAAAGACATTTTGTTGTCAAAAACATGACTGTTGCTGCCTGGCAAAGCAGACATATCAAGTCCGGGGAAAGTCAAGTCTTTCTATATCTAAGAAAATAAAGGCTGGACTGCTTTGTCTCAGCAACACTGCCCCGGCCTCTATGCACCTGCACAACTTATTCTTAGTTTTCATTGGAGGTGTGAAAACTTGTCTTTCATGATAACAAAAAAGATGACAGGCTGTTATCACCACAACAGTATTAACAGCTGCTGCGAGAGCTGCTCCCTCCCCCGTCCATTATGATTCCCTCACTGCGGATGAGTGAAAGGAGCCATGACTTGTGGGAGTGTATTGTGCTTGCAGCTCTTCAGTGAAGCTGAGTGGATAGCAAAATTCACAATGGGTCGTGACGTTTCTGTTCCCGTGGGCTTTCTCTCCAAACGCACTGTACTGAGTGCATTTATACGTGGCGGCGGACCTTCTGAGGCGCCACAGAAACACACCATTGTCTACGTTAGTTACTGAATATTTAATGCAACGAGTAAGTGGTTTGTGAAGGTTTGGGTCTAAAGAAGATGAAATATAAAAATAAAAAAACACAAAGAAACAGAAGATGAAATGCACAGAAAGAAATAAACTAATTACAGAAAGGACGGAGTGTAAAATGATTACAGGGATTTAATAATGAAACGAACAAACAAAACATGAAAACTGACAAGAGGGTTCAAGAGATAGTAAAAAGAAAGTTTAAGAAAGAGAGCAGAGAGCCAAACGAGCCTCTCTCATCCAGCCAGCTGCATCATGAAACAAGAAGCAGCCACTGAATACTTCTCTTCCCACACACGCCTCATGATCATAGTATCTCACTTTGAAAAAAATGTGTGTAGGTGTGTGTATGTGTGTGTTTGTCGGGGACCCACAGGAGATTAACATCCCCGTTGGATTATGGAAAGGATACGCACTGGAAAGCTTCATTAACTCTCACTGTGTGTGTGTTTCTTTTGTGTGTGTGTGTGTGCTGCTCCCTTTCAATGGCCACAGGGCTTTTTAGACTGTTGCCTCCTGACTAAGTGTTTGCTGTGCGCCTTGTAGACATATGTCTCAATCTGTGTATGTGGTCTCTTTCCTCTGTGCGGCACCTCCGAGGGCTCGGCGAGAACAGATAAATCAGCCCTGGGAGCAGTTGACTGTCACTATCCCTTTACGGGAGTCCAGAGGAGGGCAGTGAAAATATTTATGAAGCAATTGCCTTCTGTAATCCACCTGCAACGGGAACCTCCGGTGCCTCTCCAGCTGCTGAGACGCGGCGATGATGAGCGGTCGCCGCAAAGGAAGGCATCAAGTGCTGCTTCTGGTTTAAGACGCCGCAGGCTCCTGGATGTTGATCTCAGGCCTGAACTGCTACCAAGGGGGGCACAAAACATCCATCTGCCGAAACGCTGTCACGGCTCTGCTGTGTCATAACGTGGAGGAGGGAGGGCACGGTGTTCTGCCATGCTCACACTTTCTCTTCCTCGTGATTTTATTCACCTCTTTCAGAAAATCACCTTTGCTCCATGCCGGTCCATCTTCTCTTATTTGCCGCTCTCATTTCTCATTATCTCGAGTTGTCATTTTCACCATCTCCTTTTATCTCTCTGACAAGGTTTTCATTTTCTGTCTTTCTCTGAGGATTTTCTTTATCCCTAAAAGTCATTTTTTCACTCTGCGCAGTAAATCTGTTCTTCCAATGATGCTGATTTTTTTTTCTCGACTGAGAGCCGCATACTGTAGAGATGGAAAGACTGAATTTTCCCTCTTCTCTGTTCATTTATTTCTTGCTCTCTTTTCCTGGCAGAAGCCCTGTTATCCCCTCTGTGCTCGCCCTATGGAAGTAAAGCCATAACCTCCATTTGCACAGGTTAATGTGCAGCCACCTCAACATGAACATAAAACCAATACCAGGCCTTCTTGCGTGGGTGATCGCTCATTTTCTTTTTCTCTCTCTCTCCCTTTATTCCTTCTTCATCCCAGCATTTCTGTTTCTTTCTCTCCGTGTCCCTCTTTCAATCTCTCTTTCTTCCTCTCCACCTTGCAAATTGGACTCTGGCAACATTACGATGGTTTTCTCATTATTCCCATCACTCTGGCCAAATTGCCTTGTCTTTCAGGACCATTGGGCTCCGTTCATTGGCTGCTCCCGCAACCTGAGGGCTGCACAAGTCTTTTCCTCCGTCTCAGGGCTGTTTCAGAGCAAAGATGGGACCAAGAAATGGATTCCACTCTACAGCAAATAATACCACCTCAGGCCACTGATGACTGCCTGCTCCACGCTGCACACTGAGCTCCATTTATCAAGAAACATGTAAACAAATGTTCACCGCGAGAAGTGAGGAAACATGCAGTAAAAAAATGCTGCACAGGATTGAATCTTCTGCTAGTACCTGACTGAGATCTTCAATGTGTTTACACCTTTTTACATCTGCTAATTAACTTATTCATTTTATGACCAATGCAGCAAAAACAGACCGTTTAGAAAGCCAAGAGGTTGTTTTTTTTATTCAGTGCAGCACTCATCTGTGAAAAAATGATGTGTGTAAGATGATAAGTGGAACCAACTACTTTAATTTTCTATAGTCAATGTCACCTTTTTTTTTTTACAGTTTGTGCAGAGTCTTTGTGATTCATGAATAAATCAAAGTAAAATTATGGATCATGTTGGAAATAATAGTCACAACAGTCTTATAGCTCCATGTATTTGTGCAGAGTCTCGTCTCCAACTACACTCTTTGTACTTGGCCTTGCCTTGAGCTACCTGGAAAGATTACCTGTCTCACAAATGAGTCCAATTGTGACAATTTGAGTCGAAATGCAACAATGGATAGATGTTAAAAAGGAGATAAAAAAAAAAGGCAGACACTGGGAAAAAAAAAAACACTCAGACAAACAGTACAAGAAAAGCACTGAAGGCATAAAGTGGGTGAGAATGAACAAGATAAAAAAAAAAAACTACTACTGAGGTGAGAGGCAGAAAGTGAACGAGAGAGATCTGGAAAATGGGCACAGGAGACAGAGTGAGCAAAAGAGAGGGAGTGGACGAATGAAAAAGCGTGAGAGGACAGTTAAAAATTTAGGGAGTGAAGGTAAATGCTTAAGTCTTTTTGAGTTCACTCAGCTATGAGTCAGGAAGAGCTGAAAAGATTTTTTCTTCTTTCACCGTCTGCTGCAGCCGAATACCCACTGCTCTTCTATTCTGCCCTGACACAATGCATGGCTTTTAGCAAATTCATTTTTCCATTTCAGAGCTACCCGCAGGTCATTTCAGAGTGGACAAAAAAATAAATAGATATATAAAAATATAAATATAAAGGTAGGCAGTGCAAGTAAACTACAGTTACTCTGCGTTTTACAGGTGGAATTGAAGCGATTGCTTTCAATACAAAACGTTTTAATTGAACTAATGCTGATTATTAGCATTTCTGTATGTTATTCATACCTGGCGTAAAACATATGTGTAAGGTATTTAGAAAGCAACACTGTATTTTTTCATGTTGTCTCGCCTCTATATGACACCTGTATAAAAACAGCCTGTCAGAGTTTGACATGTATTTGTAGCCTCTTTCCCTTCCTCTTACTCAGCTCTCCTCCCATATCTTTTTGCTCAGGCGTGACCTAAAACAAAAAAAGGGGGCGGAAAACTTCAAAAACCTCCAATCTGTCACCTTGTGAGCTGTTGTTGTCTGTCGGTCCCTCTCTTTCTGGTGAGTCCTTTCCTCCCTTTCATCTTCTTCTTTCAAAGGCTTTTGTTTCTTGTGGAACAGAAGTGACAACACATTCTCCTGTACCTTTCATATACGGTAAATAGGTGGCGAGGGAGGGGGTCGGGGGGATTATCCTCCACCCACCTGTGCTCTGTGTTTCTCTCTCTTCTCTGATTTAAGGTGGTTTGAAATGACACACAAAACGCAGTAACAATCCAATACCATAAGCTGCGCAGAGACGATAAAGCAACTATGAGGGATCAAAGGGATTGACACCCTCTTCTGTTGCGGCTGTCTGTTCGATGCCACGACGGCGACGCAAGAAGTGCTCCCGGCGCTCGGTGGGGATTGTATTCAATTACCAAATAAACAGCTCAATGGCGGAGAACCACAATAAGTGGTTACTTTAAAACCCAAATGGTATTATGTGTCATTATTATGGGTATCTGCTTGTATTTGTGGCGACAATGTTCCGCTTTAATAAAAAAAATCTGTTGCCAGTGAAATGGAGAAACATAAATAACATATTAGAGGGATGAATAACGTCGATGTTTCATGCTAACACAAGCTTGTCAATGACATTTATGTGAATATTTTTTGCCAACAATGTACAACTCATATCACAGTGAAGGAAAAAATAAAGAAAGGAAATGTATTATAGTAAAGGAGGTAATTTGTCTTTAGAATTATACTGTATACTTTCAGTCATTGACTAATAAATTTAAGGACCATTATCATTGAGTTGTCTGAGCCCAGAAGGGTTGGACTGGTTGGCCCTTCATCACTGGCTGAGGTCAGGTTGGACTATTGACAAAGCTATGACTGGACTTCTGGACCTTTTATTATTGATTAAGCTACAAACTGCTGGAATAGATGGTTAAGTCTTATAATATGGGTCACACTTAAGTTTGAGATATGAAACATAGGCAAATCATCTAATATTGGAGTAGATGGAGTGGCAGTGCACTGGCCCTTTCCTGATTTTACTGGCTACACCAGTGCAATGTAGGACTCATCTAGAAATTTTATTCATTACCTTTAGGGCACGTCCTGGACTAGCGCCTAGCTGTATCTGAGCTTTTGAGCCCCCGTGAGCCCAAGCACAGCTTCAGATCCTGAGGCTGTGCTGCCTCGGTCATTTCACAGTCTAGACAGACAACTAAGGATTATCAAGATTTCTTCATCAGGGCCCCGGAAGACTCTTTGAACAACCTGTCTGATGAGATCAAGTCAAACTCTTTAAAAACTTACTTCGACTTCAATTTCTTCAGCTGCAGTATGTGGGTCTGTTTCTGGTTTTGCTGTTGTTTCAATTGCTTTCTGCTTTTGCAATTTAGAAACCGTGTGCTTTGATGCAACTCGCTTTGGTGTCCAGTTTAGTTTGGCTTGAAAAGGCTGCATTGCAAGTGCATTTATAATACATATGAAAAGGCTCTAGTAAGTTAAGTTGTGCCCGATTTGTCTCACCACAATATTTGATCTGACAGATTTGTGGACATAAAGAACATGAGTTAAGTCTTATTCATGAATTGTGAAAGTCTGAGTCAAGATTGTTTACTTTTGTGTTTTTACTCTTCTTAGGGCATGAAAACAACAAAAATTCACTTTGGATTTCACATGTTAGTTGCACTTTACTAGTAATTTGAAATGAAGTTATCATAGATAGATAGATAGATAGATAGATAGATAGATAGATAGATAGATAACATAAATGATATATATTGTATATTACTTGTTACTTAGATGTTCCTACATTTCACCATAGAAGGAGTGACAGGATATTTCAGCAGTGGTCGATAAGTGTGACTTCCTGTCAGCCTTTTCTGATTCAGAGGAAGTTTACATGTAGTGACAATGACTAATCACTGAATCGATCTCAGTGGAGGCGGGAGATGAAAGCACTCTAACCCCTGATATGTAATCCCACCATAGAAACCACTGCATTTAGGAGAAA
Organism: Pseudochromis fuscus; assembly: GCA_900323345.1. Lineage (NCBI taxonomy): Eukaryota > Metazoa > Chordata > Actinopteri > Pseudochromidae > Pseudochromis > Pseudochromis fuscus. The sequence goes on from OOFC01048209.1 coordinate 28,791, forward strand.
GTGGCTGTCAAACAGCTGTCCACTGTAGCGACCACGATGCATGAAAGGGTTAAGAAACTTTATTTTAATTTGTGTTTTGGAGATTTTACTGTAACCATCTAAAATATATGTTTTTTCTCACTTATTATTCAAGTCATGGAGAAATAAAATGAGCAAAGAAACATAAAAACCAAAGCAGAACTCATAAAGCTTTACGATGACTTGTCTGACGTTTTTTATGTATGTGAATCACAGTTTGAAAAAAAAAAAAAACAGCAGATAACACAATCACGATTTAAAGGATATTGGAATTAAAGAGGTAGAGGCAGACTGTTAAGACAGGAAGTATTGATCAAGCTCACACAGGGTCAAATAGGAGAAGGCTGCAGTACAGCAGGAGGTAAGGTCAGACTGCATGGGTTATCTCGGCTACATCTCTGTACCAGGACATCTGATTGTGATGATATCAGTTCCAGGAATAGCCGAGTGAGGAGAAGACACAAAGGTCCACTTCATTAGGAGAGCGCCTGTCATGGTGACAGACTGCTCTGACTGTTTTCTGCAGCGTGGTCTTAACAGAGCAAAAGCAGAAATAGAATCAAATCTCAGCAGTCAGGGTACAGCTATAAATAAAATGAGGATCAGTTGAGGAACACGTCTTGTTTCCAAGTGTTAATTTGACAGTTTATTGGCATGACAACTATTCAGGAAAATGTTTTGGTATAGGTTGATTGTGGGGTAATAATCTCTTCAATTACCAATTAAAATCTCACCTTTGTTGCACACACTACTTTGTACATTAGTTATTGTTTTCTGTGTCTTCATACACATTTTTATTGCTGTTTTTAACATATATATATTAAGATTTTCAACCTTAGTTTTGTATACATTAAATGCTCGTTTGTGCATACTACTTTAAAATATTAATCATGATTTCATAGTTTAGTATATTGAACATATGAGGTTTAAATATATCATAGCAAGAGTGTGACGTGCACCAGGAAACCCGAATGAATAACACAAAAATATCATTTTGTATGTTTAATATTTCTGAGGATCAGATCACTGTGTTATGAAGTGTGTTCTGTGCTTTGCAATGTTGAGCATGATAACAAAAGAAGGGGAAAAGCATTAGGGACAAGATGCATAATCCATCACTTTCCCAAATCTGTCTCAGGGAAACGTCAGAAGAAATTCATCTGCTGTCAGTTAAAGCTGAAAGAATTTCAAAGATTTTAAAGTAGTTCTCCAGGGTCTGTCTGTCCTTATGCTGCAGTTTAGAGTCTTCTGTAGAGTTATGTTTCATGTGATTTCCCATGTCACAATGTTTACTCCATGTTGCAGGGACACACTCCCACACCGCACATGATAGTCACAACACACACTTCTGGTTGTCTGTGTGTGGCTCTCTGCAGACCATCTCTGGCTGTGACCAAAATTTACACAAACTGTTCGCTGAAGCCATCTCCACGTTGAATTTCTGAGTCCTGTCAAACAGCTCAGATGTCTGATGTGATGCACCTAGACGGGGTCTTCAGAGCGCCTCTCTTCAGGAGAAGGAGCTGTGTTTGTCTGCTTCTCTTCTGGATGCTGCTGTCTCCCGAGGCTGCTGCCATAATCAGGACTGACACAGGCCCACAGACCATAATCCCCATTGATTAGAAACCTGAGATCAAAGGCTTCCAGTGCTGTCACTCTCACCTCTTGTCTCCACTCTACTTATGCTGCTTCCTTCTCCACCTCCCTCTCTCCACGCCTCTTGTAGGTAGGGCATCCTGCTTTGAGTCCGTGTGTTTGTATGTTTCTCTCGGGTTCAACTTGTTTTTCTCCTGCTGTACAAGTCATCCTGTCATTTGCCTTCTCATGCCTCGCACCTGTTTCAGCAGCTGCTGCATGTTGACATGCTACTCATACCCCGAGGCTGAGCTCAATCAGGACACTTCACTCAGAATCAGCCGGCTCATCCTGAAACAAATTTCTTCCTGCATGCTTGACCACATAATGTTCAGTGGTTTAGCAGATTTCAAATCATGACTGGTGCTGCAGGTGGCTCGTCTTCTCATGATTAATGACTGCAGGAATAATAAAACTGTTTAATCAGTGCAAAGGTTGGCAATAAAGCAACAGGCAATCACTATCTTACAGTCTCTCTGTTTTGCTTCCTGTCTTTTACCATTTTACTGCTCCTATCTTCACTTCGCTTTTCTCTCTCCCTGCTGCTATCGACAAGCATTTCCAAGTATTTCAATAAAACAATGAAGGAGTCATATCTCCAAACTGTTTCCCTGGTGCGCTGCAATTGTAAACTGTAGAAAACAAATCTATGAACATATCTACAGACACATTAGGATGTGTTCGGTGGAATCAGTCTCATGCATTTTAACATCAAACTGACAAAATAAATAAATAAAAAATGGGCTGCACACAGTACACACACAGTATTACAACATAACTCAGCCAGACAAGCTCAAACCTCCAGGTAAATGACCACAGACTGTATATAGAAGCAACAGGGTCTCAAAAATTAGGACAATACGAAGTGTAAAGAGTGCAATACCATTGATGGCCACCAGATGCTGGCACCAAAAAACTCAAATTGACTTCAGTTCGAGTCTCAGTCAATACATTTGTTTCACAAGTTCTTCTGATGTCATCAGCTAAAGTTAGTTATCCTTATCAGTGGTCTGGTCCATCCGAAAAAAAGTCATAATTAAGTAGATATTATGCTTCAAAAAGATGAATAATTAGGAACATAGTTAGTTTGACTGACAGGTCTGTCTCACTGGAGTCTCATAGATATTAGACAGTGTCCCTGAGTTGAGACCCACCTCCTCACTCGTCCCTTTTGTGTCCAAGTATGGTCACTCCTGGAGCCAAAAAACCAACATAGCAATGTTCAAAAGCCAAACTCCCACATACAGCCTATGTGAAGGAAAACAATCAGATCGCCATGGCACAGAGAAACAAACCTCTGTTTCCACAACAGTCGACCATTTTCTTTAAAATAACACACCAGGTTATCAGATTTATGTGACTCTATACGATCATAACTTTTAGAGCCATATACTGCTTATTTTGCTAAGAGTTAAAATCAAAACGCTGCACTACATTATGTCTTGGTGATTAATATGCACACAATCACATCATGGGGTGTAAACTGAGAGCTCCTCATCATAATCCTGTTTATACAACTAATAGATTTATTCTTATTATCCGGAGAAAAAGCTGTTTGAAGTTTGGGAGCTCGGGACACATCCTGAGGACAGCTGCTGCACTCCTGATAATCACTGCTTAAAATTGAAATCTGTGTGGAATATCTTGCTAGTCCGGTGTGAAAGCACACTAGCTTTTATACCCATTTTGTCAGATCCCAGGGCTGAAAATTTAATTAAGTGATGAAGATACCCAAGCTGTTTAACCCATGTGTAATTAGGCAGAGCAGTGGCTCTTATTCCCAAATCAAAAAGTGCAAATGAAACACACATATCATTGCTAAGGTGGTGGGGCTTTCTACGAGAAGCATCGTCTACCGAACTGACAGTGTTCATCTGTGTTATAATGAATGTAGACCACATGTAAAATGTTTCTCACAGTCAAAAAGGCAGGTGGTTTAGGTGTGTACCTGTGTCAGCTCAAACTAACACAAATGCTCTTTTCAATCCTGATAGAAGAAGCTGGAGTTGGTGTCTTACTTCTGTGCCAATGTGACCCAAACTAAACCAAACTCAGCTGGACCCTTGGATCAAGAGGTTTTCTTCAGAGCCACAACAAAGACTTCCAGCTAATGAAGATAATGTAGACACCATGTCCCACTGCCACATTCATGCCAGCACAAGAGCAGAAGTCTAACTTGATTGTTTGTGTACATTTGCCATCTGTTACACAGTAATTTGCCAAATTATGAACTTGAACAATGGAGAAAAAATATAATAGATGCCTGACTGCACAAGACAAAGATGAGATGTTATCAACGTGTGAGGAGGGAAACAATCAAATCTGACGGCATGCGCATTTTCACTGAATTACTGTTTGTGGAGGAACATTATTTTTTTCAAGTAAACAGTCAGTGACTCCAGTTTGTACAGTTAAGGTGCAGAGTTGTGTTTGTCATGGCTTGATGGTGAGCTTTCTGTGTCCGACAAGCAGATAGTTAGTGTGTGTGTGTGTGTATTCACCATGTGATAGAGACCTGACAATCCATCTGTGTTCCTATTAGCCAGCCAGTTATGGTGATGAATACATACATGAAAATTAGCCCAAGATGAGGGCTAATTGTCTGATTAGATGTGCTTCAGGTTGATAGATGCACAATAATCCCATGCACATAAAGCAGTCATTAAGGAACATTAGACCATTAAATTGAACATTACACTATAGCCAGAGGGAAAAATATGGATGTTCATTAATGCGTCTCGACACGTAGGTGTGTGTCCATGTTTGTGTGAGTGTAGTACCTGTTCTGTGAAGACTTTGTTCTCCGGTTGCCAGCCTCTCTGTGACTCCGCACCTGTCCAGAAGAGGAGAAACGTTAAATTAGCATCACATTCACACATTTTGACCTGTTTTCTCCCTGACTTAAGAGCAGAGCAGTCTCTAGAAATGATTTCAAATGCAAATTGCTTGGTGATAAAGACGCACAGGCTGTAGCACCTCCAACACCGCAAAGGTATTTATTACTCCCACGCGCAACACAAACTGAGATGTATACAAACCACAGGTAGAAACAAACACTAGAGCTTTCTTCTCAAGTCTTCTCTGCCCCTTGTAGCTTGGCAGTGTCAATGTGTGAAATTAGCAATGTAAGTCAGCATTTATATTCACAGAGCAAACAAGCCCTGCCTCCGATGCGTCTCTTGAAACGATGGCGGAACAATGGGGCACTGCAGGGAAACTTAAAACTCACACACACACACCTATAAACACAGAAACCACTGCTCTTAGAGGTGTGAGTGTGTACACTCTCCCCCGCTGAGGAAGAACAGGCACATATCAACACGGAAGAAGAAAAAGTACTCATTTGCTTTTCTCGTCTGGTGTGCCACTAAGGGGTTTTTTTTTTTTTTTTTTTCGAT
>OOFC01048209.1:33861-70538 GCA_900323345.1 Pseudochromis fuscus
TGTCGTAACGCACCTCCTGAGGCCCGCTCACTCCAACACACACATGCACGCCCACGCAAACATAAAACCCGGGCCTGTTTGCTCTTAAGGGTATCTCGCTCACCCTCTGAGAGATAAAATGACATGCTTTGCTGGCCGGGCTGTTTTTCCAGCTCAGAGGAATTGCAAATTCTCTGAAAGCGGTGTCATTTTCGCTCGGGTTTCCTACAGCAAGGAAGGTTGATTAAATAAACAAAGGAACCAGGCTTGGCTGTTAGTTCTTCAAACATAGTAAGATGCAAAGATACTCATCTCCATCTGTCCCCTTCATCAGGGAAATCAACATGCAAATCCAGACTGTTGACACATTTCAATATTGTTTTCAAATGGCTATCACAATGTATTTATTACATATTTGCTACTCTATATGCAGTATGAGGGCTGTGATTACTTGACGTGAACTCTCATTTAAACCCACTAGGCTACAGCAGTGAAATGCTACTGCTACATACTCCAGCTGTAAACGCAAGACTGACATATGAACACCTTACGCTGCAAATAACAGCTCAGTTATATACTCAACAGACAGAATGTGTATATTTATATGGGAGTTATCCAACAAACAAATGTTCAAACGTCACTTTATTTTTTGCTCACTTCACTCTACCAACTCCTGAGAAAAATACGTCCATCTTTAGCTGCTACATTCCCTGGTATCTGTCTGACATTTGGTGCTGGGCGAGCAGCAAACACTGGCTTTATTAGAGCGGTAAATAGCTGCCTACTGCTGCTACAAATATAGATTATACAATGAATGACGCTAACGTGGCGTCACCCGTTGGTTTGTGGACTCGCATTTTGAAGCCAGGAGTTTGGCATTTGAAAGTTGCCATGTTGGTTTTTTGGAACCAAAATGACCATATTTGGATATGAAGGGAGGAGTGAGGCCAATGCCCAATATGTATGAGACACGAGCTCAGTTGGACAAACTCTGCCCCTAATCTTACTCTGTTTGGAGACTAATATTTACTCAGTGAAAATATATTTTTCAGATGGACCAGATCACTGAGAAAAAGAGCTGACTTTAGCTAATGACATCAGAATGGCTTGTAGAAAAAAAATGTACTGACTGAGTATTTCATGACAGAAAACGTCAATTTCTGGGTTGAAGTCAGGAGTTATTTGGAGCCAGCATCTAGTGTCCGTTGGTGGTATTGCACTTTTTGGCACTTTCGCTCTGGTTTCACGTTTGAGACCTGGTTATTTTGTCCATTTCTATATACACTCTGTGACTGGAAGTGACTCTGATGAGCATGAACCAAAACAAAAAAGTTTAACAATATGTCAAAACTATTTGTAGAACATAATACAAAATACTGTCGCAAAAGTAAAAGCAATGTATTAACAGGAAGTAGAGGAGAAAATGAAAAGGCTACTGCCATGTCCAAATTACACTCTTTGTGGACCCTCCATCAACCATGAACTCCTCCTTACAAAGTATTGTACAACTATAAACCTTGAAAAAAAAAATTTAAAAATTCAAATTTCACTCTACAATGTATAGGTACAAATAAAGAAGCTTGAACCTTGAAACAATATTCATGAATCACATGGATGCTACAAGTCCTTGTCAGGCAAATATCAGCGTGGGTCGTATCAAACATTTGAACACATAGTCACATTAAATAATAATGACGACAATATGTGATTCACATGATCAGATATTTAACAATGAGACTACTTTCAAGAACATCAAACCTCGTTTACAGATCATGATAAAAGTTTTATAAAAAACCTTTTGCTCTGGAGGATTTAACTTGAGGATATAGACAATTAATTAAAAAATAAATAAATAAATAACTGAAGGCGTCGAGGTAGAAAGAGGCAAACAATCTCCTGCAGCTCATCATTTCTGCTTGAGAGTAGCAGCTCAAGACTGTAATAACTGTTACTAATATAACCCACTCAAATTTCAGACCAAATATTTCAGGGTCAAGTTTCATTGTGGGGAATGTAGGTGGCTGGTTTGGAAAAGGAATAAGAAAAAAATATGTCTGGTTCTTCCACATTTTCAAAATTGTCAAATGTGAGTCAGACAATGTTGTAGAAGTGCTAAATCAGAGGAGCACTCTTCTCAGACTATTTTACAGGATTAGTGGACCCATCTTTTTGCACTTAATAGTCACTTGAAGTTGAATTGAGACAATTGTCAAAAAGATTCTCAACAGACTGGTAGTGTTTCTTCTAAAAGCTACATTTTCTGCAAGGCTCATGAATACATGAATCCACAAGAGTTTACATGTAGAGATGCAAGGAAATGTATTCATAAACCTATATCATTTGCATTAATACACACACACAAATATACACACGGGGAAGTTAAAGATGGTCCTGTTTCCTTCCTCAGACTGCTTTGTAGTTGTGAGAGCAAACGCTTTTGAATGTAAATCATATTATGTTCCCGCAGTCTATTCACTGGGCCAGCAGCCCCTGAAAAATGCTGTTATTGCAAAAAAACAGGCAAACAAAAAAAAAACAAATCTGGGCATAAATAAACAATGTACGACAACCGAAATGAATGTGTATAAGAAATCATTTGCATTCCTCCATCTTGGTTTGGGGCAAACCAAACAACAGCAGCAGGTTTGAGAGAGAAAGGGGTGAGAAGATTACTGATTGAGGTATAAGGATTTTATGGAGCAAAAATGGGAATGGAAATTATGTTTTACCGATCTCATGAATTTACAAAGCCTGGTGTGAGAGAGTAAAACAAAAAGGATTTGCCCCTGTTTGCACGCTGACTTGTTTCACAGCTCCCATCTGCTGTTATTCCATGTCCACTGCTGTCGGCGAAGGGTTTAATACAATTAAACTAAAACCAAAAAAAAAAGTTGACAATAAAAGCCCTCAGAATAGAGTGACATATGGCAGGATTACTACATGCAGTATTGTATTTAATTTTCTGAGAAACTGAATGTGATTACGAGCGCGCCTCAAATTGGATTCTTGGAAAACAACTTTTGGAGACAAAGTGAAACTCTGCACAGAGACGATTCAAATTCTAAGTGAATTAGCAATAAGCGAAAAACATATCTCAGCAGACTTCAACAAAAGGACTGTCACCCAGAGACTGTATAGAAATGGACAAAGCTTCTGGGTCTCAAAAATGAGGCCCATGCAGAAATGTTAAAAAATGCAGTACCACAAATGGCCACTAGATGCTGACTCCAAAAAAACACTGAGTCCAATTAACTTTAATTCAAAAATAGTTACTTTGAATCATGGAATTCTCAGTCAATACATTTGGTCCATCTGGAAAAAAGTAAGAGCTTGGATATTTAGGGGCATGATTAGTTTGATCAACATATCTGGTCTCCAATGAGACCAGCTCAGAACTCGACTCTCGACCTGCCTCCTCACTTTTCCATTCATATCCAAATATGGTCACTTCTGGCTCCAAACCACCAACACGGTGACCTCCTGGCTTCAAAACACGACTCCACAAACCACAGGGTGATGCCACATTCGCTTCGTCCACTCTTTGCTTTAAGCGTTTTCAAACTTTGTCGTGGAAAAGAAAGTTGGAAAACAATTTTCCAGGTATTTCTTTAATGTTTACTTAATTTGAAAACACAAAGAACCTAATGTATATTACTGTCTACAGTCCTGAACCTCACCATAATTCTATAGCAAAGCTGCCCGAGCCACTACATAAATCATATTGGCTTATTGAATTGAGAAAGTATGAAATACACTCAGATGATAGATAGTTGGTATTTAGTCGGCATGGCACCCAGCCACTAGTGAATTCTGGTGTGTGTGCATGTGTGTGTGAGAGAGAGAGAGGAGGAAGCAAACTAAAAGACAGTGAGACAGATTGAAAACCTCTGTCCATCCCTCCCTCTCAAACACACACACACACACACACACACACACACACACACACACTACTGTACTCTACAGTGAGTTCAGGTCTTGTATGAATCAGGCTCATCTCTCACTGTGCAATTTTTTTATCAGTGGACGATCCCATTTCCGTTGTGTTGATGCAGCAGATGGATTCCCTCCCACTAACCATTCATCACCTGCTCCACCAAAACTTCCCTTTGCCCCCTTTACACCAATGAAAAATGGGTTTTCGACCAGCTTTTTCCTCCAGAAAATAAAAATCGTTTAACGTGTCATCAAACAGGCTTCATCACATGGTCCTGCTGGAGCTTTTGAGCAGAGAAAGGTTTTATTTTGTGTTTCACAGCACAAAGTGATGGGGTAAAGCTGCTAAATGGGGCAGCGGGGAAACATAAAAGTGGTTTGATCATCAGTGACCAGTGAAGACAGAAGAAGAGAGAGAAAACTTTTTCCATTTAAATTTGACTCAGTGTCATTGAAAACTAGTTTTATAACAATATGTAGAAAGTAGATGGATTGTCAGTGAGGAACACTGGATGTAAATATTTAATTTAATACAAGCAAATAAATTTCTTTAAATATTCATTTTTTCTCAAAGAAGAAAGTTGAGTGACATGATGGAGACATTAAAGACTCTACCTATAATATAAAAAAGAATTATAAACAAATTCAAAAACGTTGCTGACCTTTACATTTGATAAAAACCAAAGTGATTAAAGCAAAGTCATTTCAATTCTTCATTTAATGTTTTTCACTGAACTGACTTCAGCACTGAAAATGCCTCATGTTTCAAATGATTTCATGCATAATTATTTACATGATAAAGAGGGATTTAATTTAGGAAACGTTCATAACTCACACCAAGAGTGATGATGGCAAAAGGACAAACTGAGTTTTTTCCTCTTTCTACCGAAGCAATTAGTCAATAGTTTAATTCACGTAGATGTTTCCAATGTCAGGATTTAATTTAGAAATCGCTCTGCTATGTCATTATAAAATAATGAAGCCAACACTGTTAGTGACACTGTTGCTACAATGAGTTCATTTATGGGAATGAGGGCAGCTGAAAATTAGACATTTGTTATCTATGCAGAGCAGGGAAATGAAATTCACAGTTAACTACAAGAGAACCATTACTTTTGCTTTCTGCTTGTGTGAATTAAAACTTTAGTGACAAGGAGTAAAACTTTGATTTCTTACTTTAAAAATAAGACTTGTTGCAGATATGGTTCAACTTCCGTTTTTATCTGTTCTGTTCAGTGTATACTTTATCACCTGAAGACATGATTTCACCTTTAGGAGTGGGGGCTGCTTTACCACACAAACAGTTGAATAAACCATCATCTAATGCCTACATTGATCAGACGGTGAGAGATCCACCTCAGGAGGTGACAATGATTGATCTGAAACAATGTAGATGCACTTCAATAATTAATGAGAGCAGCATGCCTCAACGTTGGGAAAAACAGGTTTTTACAAAAGCAGAAAAGGAAATTGACAAGTCACAACAAATAAAAGTAATCACACAGAAAAGTGAAGGTTAGCTCTGAATAGTCTCCTAATTGACGGATTTGCAAGTTGCAAGGATGTGCGTTAATAGACTGTGACGGCGTTCTGTATTCATAAAAATTTCAAAATGAAACTCGTGTGTTGGTCATGATTGTATTTCAATAACTGACTTAATTAATGACAAACTGTGGGGTTTACAGGTTGAGTACTCCGGCGTAATTACAGCTGTTTGATCCACTGTGGTGAATTTCTTCGCGCGTCTTCCTTGTCGTATGATATTCCAATCAAATGTGAGCGTCTACACATCCGTCTGTGTGTAAAACCACAGGCAGACACGCAGCAGACCACAGATCTCATCACACTCCTGAATCACTGGGCCTTTACGTTAGACTATTAATTATGGTGGTAATCGATCCCACAGAGACGGACAGGGGCAGAGAGACAGAGACAAGGTGGCGGGCAGCCTGTGAGAAAGTCAACGAGAGAATATGGTGATGAGTGGGAGAGTTGATGGAGCAACTTCACAGGCGATCTGATGAATGTGCAGGTCAAATAAGCAAACAAATTAAAGCCTATAAATCAATCTCTCAGCACTGCAGGATGCACAGTAAAACCCTTGAAGTTAAGATCAATAATAGAAAGCACACAGGTACCGAGCTAACAGCAGATCCATATTAATCCAATAAGTAACCAAATTTACATATCAGTAAAACAATTTAAAGCTCAAATCTAAATAATTTATTGTATCAAATAATTAGAAGAAGTCAAAGTTCTTCATGATTCTGGGTAAATAGGTAAAAAACTTTTTTTTTTTAATCATCATTCATGTCTGTGACGAGGCAGGTTGTTGGAAAGTGCTGATAAATTATGTATAAGATCATTTACAAGAGTGAAATCAGTCACTTAGTCACATTGTATACTCAACATTTTACTATACACAGAAAAAAAGCCTTTAATTGAGGTTGAAAATGCTGCAGCATCCAGGGCAGGAAACCAAACCAGAAATCCAAGCAGCTTATTAATTTCATACTATAACAAAGAAAAATATTGTGCAGCTCTCAAAGGATTCATCACTGCAGGATGTACACCAACTATTTCTTTCTGGTGTCTGTTTCTTTTTGTTTCTTCACAGGCTCTGACATTTCTACTGATGTAGCAGACAGAGGTTGAAATACTGGTCATTTAAGCTGTCACACCAACTCCCAGGTCTTCTGTGGAGGTACATACTTTAAATTAAAGGACATATTTACCTTTAGCACACCATTAAAAATAAAAATAAATACCTGCAAGCTGCTGCATGTGCTAATATAAGAGTGGGTTGAATCATTTAGCATTTTCATTTGAGGATATTAGGGACACTGGGTTCAAATTTGAGCTTCATTTGAATGTGAACTACAGGTCAAAAGGGCTGTCACTTTTAATTCTGTCCATTTATTCAAAATTCAAACACTTGTGCAAATGTGGGGTGAGGGTTCAAATGTATTAAAACCTATTATGGGTCATTTCACATTAGTTTGAATTAATTTTTTTTTTTAATAACCCCTACTGAACAACCCCCACAAAAATAAAATCTTTGTTCTTATATCAAAACATATTTCAAGCTAGATTAGGAAATACTGTATATACTTCAATGTAGTTCCACAGCATATTTCAAATCATATCATTTATCCCAATAAAGGGTGAAAAAAGTTCTGCACAAAGGACCAGGGGTAGTTCCTGTTTAGAGTCCATCAACTCCTCCACTCCCCCACATAAACTACATATTATATACATGTTATAGATGAATATACACACTTTCCTTCACCACACACTTAGTCCTCCTTTCTCTCTGTCTTGCCCACACACACACACACACAGTCCTTGTCAGAGCAGTGCAGAGAGGTTAGTGGCTGCAGGTCTGGCCGTGGATATCCTGCAGGATGACTGGGATTGTGAAGGGAGCGTGAGAGAGAGTCGGAGAGCAGCACTCAATCAGTTTCTATTGAATCTCACGACAGTGGGAACATTATGAGTCATGCAGACCACAGGGATACAAGTCTGTGCATTTTTTTTTACACTTGAAGGAAAACAGCCGACTGAGCTTCCACTTAATGGTAAAAATTGCTCTAAAGAAAAACCAGTTGGAATATTTGACTTAAATCAATGATTTATTTGTTATTTCATCCTCCAGTATTGATCATTATTGTCTTAGCTGTTAGTCTAATTTGGTGCAGGCTTGCCTGTTTTTCCTCACTCAACCTTTTATTAGAACAGACAGAAAAATGGGAAAAAAAACACTGAACCTCAGTGGAAACATAAATTAGAGGCTCCATGGTAAGAAATAAAAACAAACTAAACTAAAGATCCTAAGGTAAGAAGAAAACACAACAATCAAAATAAGCTTGAGAGTGCAATTTAAAGCTTTTAAAATTTGCTAAAAGTTATGTAAATGAAGGTTTAACCATGGCTGCACCGTGCATGTTGAGCAGGTACAAATGTAAAAACCCACAACAGTACTGGAATTAGATTAATAAAATTAGGTCCCGGGAAGGTTAATCATATTCCAAATGCATAAAAGACAAAAAAACGTGTGAGCGGTATTACAATACTGAGAAAATAATTTAGCAAAACTGTTTAAGTGGTGGTAATTCTTCATTTAATGATCACATTATGAATACAGGTATTTTCAAAAATGGAAATGAAGGCAGAAATGAACTATGACTGCACACAGCTGTGACTGGTTCCTGAATGTAAAACTACGGAGAATATGGAGGAAGCAAAAAAATACCAGACATTTTAGCCCCAATCGGATTTGGGGCTTATCCAGATTGCTATCAGATTTTATTAAACCTGGACAGTGAAATAACTAAACAGATTACGGAAATTTAATTTACACCATGTTCAATACTTTAATTCAATTTTTGGTCAGCCTGGTGTCAGTAACAATCATGGAAAATGGCTTCAGTTTAACAGACAAGCACATGGATACATAACCAGCCTCCACCTCCCTCACTTGTTTGCCAGTTATAAATAAAAGAGCAGATGAGTTAAGGTTATACGTCTGCCGATCTCATTTCCAGAGCAGCCAACTGAGACAGATTAATGATGCTCGAACACACAACCAGAACCTTTGTAAATAACTGAGGGACAGTCAGTCTGAAAGAAAGGATGTCAGATAACATTAGCTTGTAGTTTCCTGCTTGAAATCCAATGGATGTGGTCTTTTTTGGTTTTTAAGATACTGCCTATGTTTGGCATCCAAAAATGTGACACATGCAAAGCAAATGATTGATGTATAAATTAAACAAATCCAGACAGATTCCTCAGCCAACACCATGCAGCTCTTACACTCAAGATGAATATTAAAATCAGCCAAACATGACATTATTAAGACATATTATAGCTAATAACAAGTAATACTCCATCAGGGGTACTTGCTAAGAAAGGAAAGTGGATTTCAGGTGAAATTATGAGGTGAAAAGATTTAGCGAACAAGGCTTTCCAACAGCCCTGAGTCTTGAAGCCTTCAGAAAACTTAAGATCTCACAGATTTTTGTGTTTGTATTTCAGCCTCGGACTCTGAAATCAAAAGCTTTATATATATTATATATATATAATCCTTTACTCTGAGAAATCATTTTGGTTTGAAGTGCAGAGCTGGATGTCCCACCACTGCTCATATCTGATTTTAAATTATTTACTGACAGCAATATTTCTCTATTTATCTACCAACCAGGGACGCTTACATGCACTCAACTAACCAATCACAGCACACTACGCGCAGTTTTGTTTGGTTGTATCGTCGTAAGTTCATGGTGGAAAGAGAAAGCGAGCCACAGTTGGTCCCGAAAAAAAACTCCACCTCCATAGTGTGGACTTGGCTTTTCTGCGGACGACAAGGCGCAAACCGAAGTGATTTGCAAAGTTTGCAGGGACTCGGTTCGTACATCGGATGGCAACACGACGAACTTGTTTAATCACCTGCGGAGACAGCGCTCAAAAACACATGCCGACAGCCAAACCAAACGGAGACCAGACACACTGCAGCCAGAGGCAGCTGCTAACGTCAAGCTTAAACAAACCACAGTAACAGTCATTACATAAGGGCACTCCATACTTTTAGGGTTTTACATATTTACATACATTTTATATATTTAACATGGGGAAAGAATGGTCAAACAAAATTACTCTAAAAAAAATCTTTGTAAAAAAAAGAATTGTGATAAAATCGTGATTTTATTTTTTAAAAAATTGTGATATGATGTTTTTGCCTTATCACCCCTACAGTAAGGTAAAGTCCCGTGTTTGCTTTATTGATGTCAGTTGGGTATTTTATTCAGGTTAATTCATCTTAAAACCCTTTTTTTTTAAATTTGAATATCTGAAATTTTGGCACCACTCACTGCAAAAGAGGAAGAAATGAATATTCCCAAAGGACTGTGCAAATGTTTCACAGCCAACAAACAGCTGGGGTCATTTCAGCAACACAAACGAACATGGAAACAGTGAAAGGAGGTGGAGGGAGGTGGGTGGAGGTTTTACTGAAAGCTCCACAAAAATCACAAAATATTCCACAGAGTTTACTTTCTGATGAATCGTCTGTGTACGTGGCCTCGGCATCAAATGTGCTGAGTGGGGTTGTAAGGTGATAGCTTACAATCTGTGCGGTGGTGTGGTGCAAAGATCTACAATCCAGTCATGAGGTCCTAACTAAAACACACCAACTGTATCTGTATTTGTAACGGTTGCAATTCATAGATTTTGTGGTTTTAAGCTTGTTTTGACTGAGGAATTAATCCTGCAACAATGTGTAAGACTGTTACAAAGCCAATCCTTAAATTGACTGTGCGCCGCCAAAGAAAGAGGGATGCATGTTAAACTGTATGAGCGCTGCATATGAACTATATCCGTTTCTTTTGAATTACAGAGTCTCCAATAATCTCAGGAGATGGCCTCTGCCTGCCGATGAGCAAAACTGCATTCGGAAAGTGAGAGGGGGCTTTGATAAAAGTTTTTCTATTACCTCAGTTATTCAAGCAAAACCGGTGAATCAACTTTGCATGTTTCATTGATTCCTGGGAACCTTTTCATATATTTAAAAGTCATCTCGCTTGAATACAGATTCGTATTTTTCAGCCTGTAAACCAACAAGGATTTCTATAAGACATTTAAAACACTGCTGTGTACTCTCTGCAGTATCTCATGTTTAATTTGTGTATAGTAAACTTATTGTACTATTACTGTTGGTGCGTTGTATATTAGGAATATAGAGTGGATGTAGTGAATCTTAATACAACACAAATGTATACTACCTGTACATTTTATTTACATTTTACTGAAGCAGCAGTGCAGCAAATGAGCTACAAATTAAACCCAATAAACTTGCGTTCAGACCAAGCGCGAAGCTAATTTCCCCGACGCTGCAATTACATAATGAGTGAATGCAAAGACACAAGAGAAGACGTAAATTTGGGTCTGTACAAATTGAAAAACAGTTTTAACTTGAGGGAAACATTGCCGTGATGTGGTATGACGAAAACCAATCAGCGTTGAGATTCCACGACATCACTGACCAACGAAAATGGAAGACAGCCGCCATTTGTGGCCGTCCAGAGATTTGTGACACGACTTTGACTCTGTACTGGGATAAAACCAAGACATGACGCTGTTCTTGTTGTTTAGTGGGATTTTCACAACAGGAAGGAGTCAGCTGTTTTTTTTAGTTCATTATTGATAACAGATGTGGCAGTTGTGGTTTCTGGAAGGAGTACTCCTATTGGCTGATGAGGGTGAAACCTGCTGTATTCATGAAAGCAACACAAGGCGAAGGTGAAGACAACACATTCTCACAACACAACATCACAACATTTGGTGACACAGACCGATCAAGTGTGGTATTAAATCCATCTGATCCATATTGTAAAGGTCCCTGTCATACCACCAACACAACACCACAAGACTGTTGTTTGTCACAGCACATTACTCAAACACTCACTTCAGAGATGGAAATTTGGAGGTCAAGTCAAAACCTTAAACTTTATTTCATGTTCATTCGACCCTTTAAGTCATTCTTGTATTTGATAATCAATTATTAGGGTGGAAAGGTCCTATTCAAACAGCAGTGAGGAAGGAAGTCCCTGCAATGCTTGTCCTATTGCTAAAGCTTTGTTTAGGCAGCTGGTATAGGATGAGGAAGATATTATAATTCATTTAAATGAATTACCCTGCCACTGATCCACTGGCTGTCGTTTCTTGGACCACAAGATGTGTCATCCTGGAGACCAGACGTCTAGACATCACAGTTCGGTCCTTGTCAAAGTCGCTCAGATCCTTGCTCTGCCCATTTCGCCTGTTTCCAACACGTTAACTCCCAGATCTGAGCGCTCACTAGCCGCCTAATATATCCCACCTCCTGACAGGTTATAATGAGATAATCAATGTTGTTCACTTCACTTGTCAGTGGTTTTAATGTTGTGGCTGATGGGCGCAGCTTTAAGTGCTGTAATTACTTCATGTTCATGACACTTTCTCTACTTTGAGCTGAGGCTGTAGTCAAAGAATAGCACACTCATCTGACAGCCCATGCAGTTTGTGTTGCTCTCTCTACAACAGATGTCTGCCAGCCTGCCCTAGTTAACAGAGACAGTTCTGCACATGGCAATGACCTAAAGATTTCTGCAGTGAACTCCAGATTCAAAATATCCAAATATTATCTCTTTAAAAAACAGATGAAAACCGTGGAGTTGCTCCTCTTTTTGCGTTTTTTTTTCCCCTCCCTCACTCTCCCATGTTGCCTATTTCTGAGCTGTCATCTTGCTCCAATGATATGTGTTATTCAGAGAACAGAGATCAAGAGTGCGTCTGCATTGATTCCTTTGCTTTGTTATGACACTAAATTCTGCTTCAGTGCTCTCTGCTAAATGAACAAGCCGCGCACACACACCCATGTGAGCGCACACAAAAACGCACTGACACAATGACAGATCGCTACGAGCACATAACTTGATACAAGATAATTTGTTATTTTGAGACTATTGATTTGTGTCTTATACAATGAAGCAAGTCTCTTTCAGAAGCATCCCGACTGCAATCAATTTCAACATGCTCTCCCATTCATTGCATTCTAATGATATGATCAATATATCTTCTAAGATGCTGAATGCACAGAAATACCGTGTCATTATCTGGGGAAGAATACAGAAATACGCAAAAAAAAACAAAAAAACATGACAAATATGACAAGAACACTACCGTGGGATGACACTGTTTTATATGTGGGCTTCCTGAGACGGAGGCCGGGGAAGCACACAGCCCCCGAATATCATCCATCATCCAAACATTGAGAATAAAGATGAATACATTATTCTATTTTTAGGGAGATATTTCTGCATTGTGAGGTTACAGTGTATACCTCCTTATCTTGCAAAAATAAATAAAATAAAATAAAAAGGTCTGGATGTGTAAGGCAGCGAATTATCCTATCAGCGGGGAATGCCATTTGCAGATGGGGTCACAAGTAATGGAAAGTCATTTTCACCAGGGGCTGTTTTCCATGTAGGATAGCTACTGCGCTGCCAGCCCAACTAGGACAAATGGCTGCCTCGCACTCAAATCACTACGGTAACCTAGACTAAGTAGCTAAGCAGCCCCAGCTGAGGGCTTTGGATGCTTGAATGTTTCCCTTGACCCCCATGGTACTGTGTGAAGCCTGCAATGTGAATCATAAAGCACATTTGCAAGTTGTGAACATCAGGTTGTGTCAATTCCAATTTATTTAGGAATCTACTGTGTGCAGTTGAGTGTATTTTCCGGGCAGGAGGTTTAGTATCATTCAATAAACATTTATCAGTTCTTGGTATAGATACAATTTAGCGCCACCACTCCAATAAAAGAAGAGCCCCAGTGTCAGACAACTCTTTTTCTGGATGCTGGTAATTATGGTGGCAATAAAAAGTGGTGGACATTCACACATCAGCATCAAAACTGGAGGTGTTAAAAGGCTGAAAACTGCCACGCGTTAAAACGAAGGAGGCGGCTGTATCGGTGAAAACGTGTTGTTTCAGGCGTCACGGAGATCTGAAATGTAATCCCGACATGCTTTATACTACACAGTGTTTTGGTTCTGCTGGGAAAATTACATATTTTGATGTAAATTAGAACTAAATTCAACTCCTACAGCAAACAGGCAATAAAAAAATGAGGATGTTTAAATGTTAATGCACTGCTGCTTATTTCATGAAATTACAAATAAATGTGGCATGTCAAAAGTCAGGTCAGGAACTGTCATTAGGAGCTGTCAGCTGATCAAAAATGCTGGTTAAGGTGAAATATGTGGAGGTTAAAACAAGAAGATCCAGGAAACTTTTACATGAAGCTGGAGTTGATTGAGCATAAAAGCAAAAACGACTCGAGAGGAACTGTTGCTCATGTGTTGCCACTAATGATTGAAGCTTATAAAAGAAATAACTGAGGTAAAACATTTTAATCCTTTGAAGACAAACTATATGAAATAATATTTAAAAAAAAAAAAAAAAAAAAAATTAATGCACTGATAAGTTATGTTGCAATTTTTCAGATCAAAATGAGCTTTTTTGTTTTTTCATTTACAGTTTTATTTTTTAAACTGACAAAACACTTTGCTCCGATCTGGCTCCCAACACTCACACACAGCAAGAGTTATGCACCTAGTTGCTAGTGTGGGCATTTTAGAAGCAATGCAAACAGATTGCACAGCAGTATTTATTTCAGTACGGTGAGTCATTTAATTTCATTCCTTATGCCTGCAGTAGAAACTGCTCTCAGTAAAAATATATTGGTCCTTTGTTTCACTTTGTAAAGCCTTGACTTTAACTAAAATTGAAGCTTTGTCATCAGTAAACTAAACGTTGATTAAAGGCAGGTGAACAATACACTGATGTGATGTGAGTGTAATGACTTGTCCTGTACCTCACAGACGATCATGGCAGTGATGATCTGTGCTGCATTAACAGTAGTGGGGACTTTAATTAGAGGTAATAATTAAATAGCTTCCTAAAAAAGTCTTTAGGCCTCAACCCTCAGCCTCACAGGATTTAGGTTTTCGACAACTTCAGTGCAAATGTCTTACTGCACATCATCAGATTTGTATTCATCACATTTTACTATTTCATTTCATGTTTAAGGGAATAGTACTTTCACAGTCACACCTTCAAATACCAAGAGACTACATGAGCAGATGTAAACAGAAAATAGAGGAAAACCAATCGTTTGAGTAATGCACTTGTCACAAATGTCAAAACTCCAACTCTGTCTTCCAGTGCCTCTCACCCATAGAAAAGAAATAAACTGCACACATAGCGTGGCAGTAAATAAAACAAATTAGAGCTTCCTTTGAATTAAAATTGTGAATGCTTTTAACTAGATAATGAGAGCCTCTTAACAGTTAAGCAGTAAAGCAAGTAATTGCTTTTTCATGGACTCAGATTTTGAATTTCTATCATGTGGGGAGACTAACAAAATCCAATCACATGGATAGCAATTAAACTCTTCAGTGAACTTCTGACATGGTTGGGTACCAAGGTAATCACATAACTTACTGTGATCCATACCTAATTTCCTCTCAGGATGTCAATGGTGTTTTCTCCATGTAGTAGAGCTAAAGTTTTGTTAAAGGCATGTACTGCTGTCGTGTACTGCAGTTACAAAGACAACTTGTTTTCAAGGCAGTAGGAGTGCACTGAAAGACAAACTACAAATGAGAAATCCTCAGTGAAGTGATATATTCTCTGTAAAAACAATGGAGAGGATACCACTGGCAGTGCTAACTGAGTGAGGGAATGTCCAATGGTTTCAATGGGAATCTTGTAATTCACCAGCATACAGTGACAGTACTACAGTGTAATGACTCTCAGTCCTGTCTCAGTAAATATCGACAAACTGTTCTTTATCAATTCAAATGCTTCAAGCTTGTTCATTTACATTGTCGTGGAGAAAATATTCATTCAAATCACAAATGTTTTCTGTCATGTTTCAATCACTTCAGTGTCTCTAAATTAGTTCAAAGGAACAGAAAATTCAACATAAACATAGGTTGATAGCTTGTAAATATAAATGGTAAATGAAGTGCGTTTATGACCTTAGCTATGTCCCAAAGCGCTTTACAAGGCACCTCGTTCACCCACTCACACACACACCAATGGCTACCGAGCTGCCATGCAAGGGGCTAGCCACCATTGGGAGCAACTTAGGGTTCAGTGTCTTGCCCAAGGACACTTCAACACATGGACAGGAGGAGCCGGGGGTCAAACCCACAATCTTAAGATTCAGAGACGACCCACCTGAGCCACAGCTGCCCAGAGCTTATAATGTTGAGAACTCATAAGAAAGTTATATTTGACCATTTATGAAAAAGTTGGATTGCTATGATGGATGACATCACATGGGCTCAAGGCTGAACCGGTCTGTCGCTTCAGTGCAGAAGGGGAAAGCATGTCAGTCAGTAGAAAGTGAGTCAGAAGGCAGTGAATACAGCAAGGACTGCAACAACAACCCCAATGCTTCTGCAGTGAACCTCATCATTACACATCCTGAGCCCATGTGATGTCAGAGCATTTCTCTGAAAAACCTATTTTTCCAAGATGGGGGGATTATGATTTTTGGAAATGGATATCTAAGTATGAGCTGTTTATTTTGAAACATTCCTACTGATCTATCTTTCAAACTGTAACTCCATTAATTTAATAGACCAGCAAATGCTTTAGCAGTGTAGTTGCATTTATTTTTTTTATGTTTATGTTTGTGGCAACACTTTAAATTCTTCTATTCAGCATAAATATGCAATCCATCAGCAGTGAGTAAATCTTGTAAAAAACACTGACATGCAGATGTAAAGCAGATTTGAGTACATTTTACATTCAAAGGATTCATGAGCATTTATAACTCCTACACAGACGTATCTTATATTATTACAATTGTGAATTACCGTGGATTACTATCATTGTCATTCAAATAGCTGGTACCATTCCTTTTATGAGTGGCCAAAGTCCCAAGAGGGATGTCTTTTTTTCTTTTTGCTGCTTATGAGCGATATAAATAGGGAGATTGTAACATTTACATTTATAACTATTTTATACAATTGAAAGTATATTAAAGTTTTAAATTTTTAACTTTATATTACTGATATGTTTTAGGAAGTGCGATGAATTTAAAAAACAAAACAACAACAACCACAGAGGTAGAGGACCACATGTTATTTCATACTTTTTCCTCTTTGAAATAATAGGTTTGTGTCCAGCTTGTGAAACCAGAGCTGGGCCAAATACAGGAGGGATCCAGGCAATCCTTTTGATTTCTTGCTGTTTCTATTTTGGAGTCGCTCTGAGTCACCCTGAGACCGTTTCCATATTGCGGCCTGTCCAACAGCACGAGCAGATTGCATTACTGGACTGGTCACAGCGAATGGTTGCTGCTAACAAGTTGCGGCTCCTCTCTGACCCCTGTTTGTGAGGTAGGTGTGTCGCTGTGGCTGCTTGTGCGGATTTGTATTTGTCTGTCTGTGAGTGTGCGCGTGCAGGTGCATGTGTGCGTGACCCCGAGTGACTTGTTTCCAATAAGAAAATGAAATCCATTGTGGGATTTTTTTTTTTTTTTCCCCCCTTCCAGCAAACCATTTTCTTTTATTACTTCACCTGCACTTCCTTGAGCCACTGGGTGTGCTCCCACGCTGCAACTCCCAGACAAGCATCGGCAGCATCTATCTTGTGGACAGAAGTGCTGAGTGGCTATTACTTCTCAGCAGACCACATAAAAACCACAGCAATTAAACGCTATTGGGCCATTCGACTTTGTCTTCTTAGAGGGGGAAAAAAAGGATGTGAGGAGTGAGAGAAGAAAGACAGGAGGGAAAGTGGGAGTGAAAGGAAGAAAAAGAAAGACCTCAACCGATGCTGCTGAACAGAAAGAGCTTCATGGCAGTAGTTTAAAATGAAGACGCAGGAATTAAAGAGTGTGAAGGTGGCTGTGAAATTAGAAATGATGAAATACAGTGCGTCTTCTCAAAGGGACAGAAAAGGAGCTCTTTAACTCGTGCACAATTAAACGTAAAAGGAGAGTAGAGCATAGTGAGGTCTCCTATTTTTAACGAGACTTATAGTTAAAAGGCTTCTGCTAAAGCGGCGCTATTGTTCACCTCTTGAGAATTAATCCTAAATGTGCTGCTCAACCTGCTCAGCCAGGATTTTTTTTTTTTTTTCCCACTAAATGGACTTCGAAGGTCAAGACTTGTCATTAGGGATTGTCAGCTGATGACAGTTTCAGACAGATTGAGTGTGATGATGATTTCCATTGTTTAAAATATTAAAGTCCACCTGCAGCAGTGTTTCCAGAGGATCTAACTTCTCTATCGTGACGTATTGCCAGCAAATAGGATCATATCATAGCAATCATGGATCACAGAGCACAGGATATGAGCTGGAGGCTAATGATACTATGGGTGGAAATTGCTCCGTGAAATGTAATGTGATATGTAAATTTCTTTTTTAAACCAGGAAGGAAATGTGACTGAATTTTTAAGTAAGAATAAGAACAAGTCAAATTTTTGTGATTTTTTTTTTTTTTTTTGCTAATACTAAGAGGTAAGTGAACCATATAACTAGATCTAGAAGGATTAAAAAGAGATTTTATTTCAGGACAATGGAAAAAAGCTGTTATGGACGACATATAAAATTGAAGATCAGATCAGGAATACAACAACTTGCATATAAAACTGTACACCTGCTGAACAGAAATGCATAAGCAAAAAAAAAAAAAAAAAACCCTCCATATGATAGCAAAGGAGCTGTACCTCCTATTCCCGCTCAGATGGCTGGGATGGGTCAGTGCCACTGCAATATGCAATACAATACAATAAACAATATATCTCTGGTCTGTGCGTGATGTGCACTGCATCGAGTACTGGTGATGCATTTATCACCTCCGCAGGCCATACAGGAACTGGAAAGACATTTTACCAACCAAAAGTTGACACATAAATATGATTATGGGGAATGTCAATATTGATTAAAACTGATGCTGGTCAGCTACAAGAGAAGCTCCTCGGGCTGAGTGCAGATTCACTGAATGCAACATTTCCTTTAACAGAAAAACAAATACAGAAAGTTTTGAGAGCAGCACTCTAAGATCAGGGTTGAAAATGTGCTCGAGTGAACTTTAGATTATTGATCTGTTGGCCATCTGACTATTGCCAGTGTACTGTGCTGACCCTGAGCTCTGTCTTTGTCTGTGTTCCACTGACCACACAGTCAACCCTCTGTGCTCCACTAACAGCAGTGTCCAATAGTCAACCAGACAGTCCCAACCGATGGAAACCAGCTGGAAAACTATAATTAGCTGGAACGTCTCCCGCCTCTGTCAGCGAGACTGATTACACTAACCAATGAGAGTGATGCACTCCTTCCACACACCTCCGTGGCAATGGCTGCCAAGTTCGCCTCTGTTTGTCTGTGTCTGTCTGTTAGCAACATTATCTTTTATGATGTATTTATTTGTTCTCAGAGATGGGTTATAGTGTGGGGAACAAATGGCTTAAATTTGGGCAAGATCAGAGGGTGGGATCCTGTCCAACAAAAAAAAAAAAGAAAAGAAAGAAAATCCCCCAAAATCCCAGGCTGTTGGTGTCAATGTTTTAATAAGATAGTGTCACCACAAGAGGCCAACAGTGTTCAGCATCCAGTGCAGCTGAATTATGCCTGGATATGTGTGTGTGTGTGTGTGTGTGTGTGTGTGTGAGTGAGAGAGAGTGAGACAGAGTCCATCACATCCATAGCCATCAGTAAAAAAAAGTATATCCCCAAAAAATAAATCTGAGACTAGGCTTGCAAAAAAGTTGGAAACTTTCCATGGGGATTAACAGAAATTTATGGGAATAAAAGAAATGTACAAAATATAAGGTTAAATAGGCTATAGTTGAGGAAAATATATTGGAGCATAATCTTGGCTAAAACAACCAGATTTAATGCAAGTACACTCCTCAATCATTGGAGGCCACGCCCCCTGCCTGCACTGTGCACTCCTCCGTCACATGCACAGATGATGCTTAAACCCTGGAGGCCACACTTTTGAGCCCAAAGCACAAGACTATTGAAACCTCCCAGTTGAGCCTGTGGATTATATAAAGTCAAGTAAGTTTTTTTTATATAATATTATGGGTAGATATATTTGATCTACAATAGTATTACTGTTTAACTTGCAAAAAATTAATAAAAATGTATTCATACAGTCGCTAGCCAGCTGGTAAGTTAGGTGCTAAATGTAAGCTAGTTTTCATTTCACTATTTAAGAGGCTAGCTTGTTATAGCTCCTTCAAATGTGATGCTGTTTCTTCTGACTCCTGCAAGATGGGTTTCTGTAACATACAAGAATTTATACATCAACTGTAAAATATTTTGAAGACAATCCCAGTAGTTTAGCCAATTATATTTCTCTTCATGCCATTGCATGAGTGTTTTTACAAGCTTTTCTGTTATTTGTATATGACACAGTTTGCTTAAACTACCCCCAATTTCCAGTTAATTCCCATAAATTCCCATAAATCCCATATAAAATTCCCCAGCTTAACTTCCCATGAAAAGTTTCTGGACATTTACCAGATATTTTCCGCCCCTTTGCAACCCTATATGAGAACAATATAAGTCAAAAGGTAAGCCCGGGAAAAAGACTCATATTTCTTCCACTGAAATGTCAATAACAGCATTTTATATTAAAACCATTATCTCTCCATGTTGTTTTATAGTGTTATAGTTCAGACATTGTGTGTTTAAATTAGAAACAACATTATTTAGCTTGTACCTTTCAGGCTTCATCAAGTAACCTTTAGTAAAACTTCTCTAAAATACACCTTCCTCTTTTTCCATGGTGTTTGACCGAACTCACCTCCTTCAATATTTTCTGCCATTACTTTCCACACCTAGTTTATCACAAGCAATTCGGGAAAATATAAACTAAACTTTAAGCAAACAAAGCTCTGTTTTTCACAGTTTGATGTAGTGACAGCATTATTCCCAACGCTACAGTCAATCCTGCTACTGTTGTTGCTGCCACAATGGAGGACCATTCCCATTCATCATGGTCTGTCGACGTACGTTCCACACAACTAAAAATAAACGTCTCCAAACTCTGGGTAATCAGGGCGGGGATGTAGGTACGCTGCACAGAAAAAGCATGACAAGCAAGTGAACTAACACCGAAAATTACAAATGGCTGCCTGTCTCATTACCCAAGCAAATCACATTAGATACCGTGAGGAAGCCTAATATAGATGCTGCGCTGTGTGGTGCGCTCTCTTACCATCAGCCTTTCTATCCATCTTTCGCCCTGTTGATGCTTTTTTTTTGTCTGCTTTTCTTAACTTTCTTTGTGCCCCTTTCCCCCAACTCTTTGTCCCTTTGCCTTTCTGTAATTCTGTCTCCCTCTCTTTCAGGGTCTCTCTGTCATTGTCACTTTCTCTCTCTGCTGACCAGACAGATATATTCAAATGGAAGTTAAGGACACAGTGTTGCATTATTCAAGCCCTTCACAGACACCAGAGCTGGGAACAATGACAGGCAAAGTCCCATTAAAGCAGGCCGTTTCCTGAGACAGCTAATCCAAACACCACAGTCAAACAGGTAAGAGGAGTTAACAATTACACACCTGTCACAGAGATTGAGACATTAATCATTTTGCGGTCACAGACATCTGTTTTTAATTCTCAGTGTTTTATTGCTCATCAGATGACTTTAAGTCCTGCTACAACAGGTTGTGTGTGTCAGAGGACCTGGGACTTTTTCATATCCACTCCACAGTTGGCTCATGTGTACAGTGGGAAGCAAAAACTGAATGATCAGTTAGATGGGAAGCACTAAGCCTGCTGTGACCCTCAGAGGAACTACCTTATATCAAAAACTCAATGTGGAAAATCAAGAGACAGGAACCAATATCCTGTATAGAGCTGAGCTGGATTAGAACCTACAGCTTCATGGAGCCCTCAGGGTCCAAACACATCAAACACTGTGATTCACATAATCAGATTTCTTTTTTTTTTTTTCGTATACAGAGATCCAAATGTAAACATATAACAGCTAGTTCCCTTTTTTATGCACACTCACTTTTTCTAACTGTGAACACTTATTTTTACACTGAAGCTACAGGGTCTGGTGGGCTGGATGAATAATATGTGTAATGCTGCAGCTAAGACCTTTCTAATATTCATCATTAGATCTGGTTTAAAATTTTTAATTGTTCTGTCATTTTTCAGTTTATGCCGACATGAAATCCAGTGATCCTTTTATAATGGGTTTAACACGCAAGTTATTTTTGTGCTGATGCTTAATCTGCAATCTTCTGCATATGACACATTGTCATCTCCCAAAATGCAGCAGAGGTAAAATTAATTACTGGATAATTAAAGTCATTATTGAACTGGGGCATCACCAAACATTTTGTTACCAAAAATATTGAAAGAAAGGAGCTGATTAATTGTGGCACTGTTTCTGACCTTCTGACATACTGATCTGTTTAGACCACAGGGAGGGAAGTCTTGCGATTTCATCCAATGAGAGCAAACAGTTTGCCAATAGCCTTTGGCTATCTCGATGTGCAAGTAAGCACACTGTTTCCCTCTGGTCTGATCGATGTTTCTCGATTAGGCTGCCCGGGCCAAAAGGAATGCAGCAACTTTCCTATACGTCAGCTGCCCAGACACATTCTCATTTGAAATATGTAAATATCAACACATGCACGGGCACATTTTCATGCACACACACAGACACACACGCCTAAAGATGCAGAGACAAAACTGATGTCACAGAGCCACACGCGGACGTCATTTGTCCCAGGGTATGTAGTACAAACGTCAGATAGTGTAGAGTTCTGCTAAAAATCAATTGGCATTTGCAACAATCAATAGCTGAGTTCCTATGAGAAGTAATTAGAAAAGCAAACATGCAGTGCTGCCTCCTTCCTCTCCTCCAGTGTACGGTAAAAACAGACGTCAACACAACACTGAGATGTATAATTAGGACTGATAAAATATTAAAATTAAATTACATATTATAATTAAAGAAAGTTTAATCTGTGTTTTTGTGAAGAAAAGAACAAGTTTTTTTTGCCAGCACTGTTCGCTGCAATAATCACTGATTATCAAACTGTGAATCCTGTTCTAAGAGCACTTTGTCCACAAGTACATCTATTAGCATAAGTGACAAAATTTCATAATTACTTGGTTTGGCTTTCTCTGACTCCTAGTTTGCCTTCAATTCACTAAAAGACCTGTGACCCCAGAGCGATGATGGAAATCCTCTACAGTTCTCCTCTACTACTAAATTATTACCTTGACAGGCATTGTTGTTTTAAACATGAAACACCCAATTTTCCTAAATGAGCTTAAGCTGATAATCAACAAATTTGTGCTCATGCACTTTGGTATTCTTACAGATGTGGGAGGATCCAGCACAGACAGGTATGTATGGTTGGAAGGACTCAGGTGGGAGGATCCTTACCTCAATCTTTGCATCTTGTTTTCACCTCTCAATCTCGAACATTAGTCAGAATTAAGTAATGTCATCGTGTTAACATGAATAATCAATAGTGTGAATCAGGCAATTGTTACCACTATTAACTTCTTCTACTAAAGTTTTACTCTAAACATGTGTGGAAAAAAAAAAGGCAAATGAATTCAATCCCATCAGTTTACCACCCTCTACATAGAGAATAGAGTAGAATGTACTTCATTCATCTACCTATCTGTCTGAAAGTATGATAGAGTATTACAGAACATGAACACTTATACACATATATCAAATGAACATGAAATTTTGCTGCCAATTAAATTTAGCAGCATGCTGTCATCAGTTTATACTTGTCTTGCTAATTTTTTGACAAGCCTAAGTACGCCTGTCTGCCCCAGGCCATCTCTGAAGCTAAGGAGACAAACTCTACATTTGTGTGAGAGTAAAGGGGTGTCACATCATATACTGTAACTAAGACTACGCTGACTGAAAACTGCAGGGCACAAAAATCAGGATGCTAAACATTCTGCAAGAAAATCACAAAAAAAACCGAGCATTTTATACCGTTACTGCATCGCCTCATTGGAATTGGCTCGGTTTACACAGTAAGCTCTAAGCAGGAAGAGCAATGGTGTCTCTGAAGATCACTGAGATATGTAGCACACAGTGATTGGAACGGCTCCTAGGGTTCGTGCTCCAGTGCTAATGTGGCTAAAGGGGGTATCCAAGGACACAGGCACACAACAAATGGACCTGAGCTTATCTATGTCTAACCGAGCTTCACACCCAAACCTCCTGCTGTGATAACACTAAAGGGTTTCAGGAGATATTGGAGAACAACAGAAAGAGCATGCGGCAGCCTCAATCAAAGCAGCATTAATATGTACACTGAAAATCAAACAGAATTATTGTTTTATGGGATATTTTATTCATTTAAGGTTTATTATTATTTTTATTATTTTGAGTGCATTTTACTTCTTTTTGCTTGTACATGAAAACCAAGCGAGAAGGCTTTTTTCTTAAGAAAATGAGTGGACATTATAGAGCACACACACACACACAAACGATGTAGCATGCACTTGAAGTTGCGACTCACCTTGAGAGTACCAGCCACAGTTGATCCTTTTATTCTTAGTCTCTGGTTTGCAGCTGTCAACAGAAATGAGAGAGGTTGTGTCATTGATTTAGTTTTTGTTTTGAGGTAGGTTGCTAAAATACACAAGATAGTCACACAAAGATTCATTAAAGGCTGTAGAAAAACTGCTTCATCTCAGGGGGCTGCGGTGTATCCTCTAATTGTTCCCTCCTTGACTATTCCTGCTGCAAATACAAGTACACAACAAGGAAACCTTAAGTATAGTAGGTTTTACATGTGACAAAGATGCCAAAAGATATTTTTAGCCTCACCTAAAATTTGGGACCTATCATAGATTGTATATAGAATGGACCAAGCTAACATGACCACTAAAAATAAACCAAAGTCAATTGGAGCTAAAGTTTTTAGCGCTAGCATCTAGTGGTTATTGGCGGTAATGCACCTTTTTGCACTTCCCAGTTGTTTCAATCAATTTCTATATACAGTCTATGCTACTTAATATCAAGTTTTTGTAGGTTTACAGGGAGTTGTAGACATCTGTGGAACTCCAATAATCCTACTCTTGATTAATCGAGACATTCTGTACCAGTGATAAAACTGTGGAGAAGACAAGGTGATCCATTTTAAAACTTAGTCAAACACTTCTTGTTCCTCACTGTACTCTGAAGTGACACTGTTTTGTCAACACTGCAGGCACACACTGCACAGAAACATGTTCTCCACCTGAGTTCATTTCCATTTATAATGATTTTGAAGGACACTAGAAATGACAGTCATTTTACACTTGAGACATGAGCCAGCTCTCGATGCAAGCTCTCGACAGAGGCAGGAGAAGCAGGCAAGGTTTGTGTGTGTGTGTGTGTGTGTGTGTGTGTGTGTGTGTGTGTAATCAAGCATTACAGGACCTCTCCTGTTGCATAAGGCACTCCTCTTATTAGCTCCTCTCGTGATACTAATTATCTCACCATATTGTTTCAGCACTTAAACTTACAATTGTTTTTTAAGTTCAAGTGTTTAATATATGTAGGTTTAACGTGCCTGTGTGTACTGTATGTAGGCATGGACATGAAAACATGCACAGCTGGGGCTGTTATTAATGCCTGTGAGTGGTTTCATCTCAACCTCAGGTCACTCTGTAAAGCTGCATACTCAGATTCAATCTGTCTCAACATGCACAAATAAGCTGCAAGTGAATTGAATATTCACAAGGACAGAGAGAGAGAGAGAGACACAGCCTCTGATGCTTGACTAACAATTTACATCTCGGTCAGCAGGATAGAAAGTGCATTAGCTCAATGCTATGCCAACATTTAAGAAATGAATACGGATACATTACAATTGTAAATAACAGGCTTTAAATAATAAAATAAATCATCTCCAGGCAGCGCACAAGGTTTTCCATATTCAGCAGATTGAACGTCTACAACACAACACCAGGAGGAAGGTACGCAAACATGTCCGATAGAGAGAAATGAAAAGAATAAGTTGAGAAGACAGCTTTGGATTGTTTTATAAAACTATACAGTTTGTGTGATTTCTTTGCTGCACTAAGGTGTCTCTTTGAGTGACACCTCACATTTTAGGAGTAGACAGAGCCAACCAGTTTTACAGAAAATGAGAACCGCCTATAACTCATTCAGTGGGATGAGACCACAGAAAGTCTCAGAAGGAAAACAGCAAGAAAGATGGCCACGTTTATTTTGTAATACAGGTCGGTGCAGTTATGATCCACACTTTTACCACATCTGTGTCGTGCATTCCCATGTGAGTATGAATTTTTTATAGATAGTTTAGTTTTGTTGTTTTAGATTTGTTTGGACAAAGTGCCATCTATTGTGTCACATTCAAAGTAGTGCTACACCCGGCAAATCTGTCCAACGATGTCCCCGTTTGTTCTGTTTAGTTACACAAGATTAAAAAAGAAAACTCTTAAAGTGACTCAAGGGGACGACGACATAAATATGGGAATTTACAGATGGTGATTATGAATTATAAATTCCTTTACACGCAGAGTGTGAGAGAGGGGGAATATCTGACGTTGCTGATATATATCCAGTCACATCTGCTGTCGCAGCAGACCGCGCCTATGGTGAGAGTGTGAAGAGGTGGTGGTGGGTTCGTGTGTGTGTGCACTGGAGTTACTCAGGTTGTGAGGACATTTGTCTGTTTACACAGTCATATTGTGGA
The DNA here is from genome assembly GCA_900323345.1 of Pseudochromis fuscus. NCBI lineage: Eukaryota > Metazoa > Chordata > Actinopteri > Pseudochromidae > Pseudochromis > Pseudochromis fuscus. Next base: position 60,043 of record OOFC01048209.1, read on the forward strand.
GGTCCAGCTTTCATTTAGGGACAGAAAAAGTGTGCAAACTAAAAATCAGTTTATTATAGTTAGGAGTCAGGTTAGAATCAGGGTTAGGAAACTAGTGGTTATGATGTCTCTACTGGCGCGTTTACACTGGTACCTACTCACTTCGCTTCACTCAGATCACTCGGGATTGTCATTGGTTGTATTTACATTGCCGAGGATCGTCCCTCCTCTGTGCGTGTAGTTGTCCGTCATTCGTGACGTCATCTTTTATGACCCGATGTCCAGCTCCTGCTGAATTTTCTCATTGGCGACTAATGACAGAAAGGTCCACGGGGTAGGATTTCTAACAGATGCCATTTCTCTTCACGTCTGCACGGTTCACTGAAGATTTAAAAATGGCGTGTTTGCAGGGACAGATTACGTGTGATGATGCAACGACGCAGTGACGATTCCGACCAATAAGATTTTAGTACCTGCTCCGACCTGACCAGGTACTTTTTTTTGGAACTGCAGGAGAGGAGGTACGAAAAGTTGTACCAGGTACCAAGTTCCAGGTACTTTTTTGCCAGTGTAAATACGCCAAAACCGAAGCGAAGCAAGCATTTACCAGTGTAAATGCGGCATATGAAATTAAAGTATGTCAGTCTAATGTACTGTGAAGGACCTAATGGAAACAACCCTGTCAATGTGTATGTGTGTGTGTATGTATGTTTTCACTTCATCACTTCAATAATTCCTTGGGACATCCAACAGCTTGGGGGAGCGAGTGACAGAACAAAAAGGGGGAGATGAGAGAGGAGCGTGGGAGGTGAGACAAAGACAAAATTCACAGTTGTAAAGAAAAGAAGAAGATTTTTCACACCAGAGCACAGTGACATCCTCGCACCAAGAACCATAAGACTGCCCAGATTTTGGCTCCTGACCAGCGTTTAAATCTGGCACTGAAAGTACACAGCAGCTGCGACATGTGCCTCACTTTACACATGTACACTGTGTGTTTGATAGCTGCCAAAATGGCTGCAAAGCACAGTCCTGCTTTCATCTGTCATCTATCTCCGTCAGTACAGTGCACACACACTGAAGAGGGAACAAGAGGCTCATGAAACACACACAAATCCATTACCATGATCACTGTTTTTGACACAAGTCTGTAGTGATCTGTTCAGTTGCAAAACTTATTATAATGTAATTTGGAATAATCTGGTATTGCATGAAAAGGGAAGGCATTCAAAAGTAATTACCTCTGCAAAGGAGGTTGTGTTTTTGCCTGAATAATTACAGAACAGATCTTTTTTTGAGAAATAGGGTCATAGGGCTAATATCTTAATGGCGACAGAGAACCAATAGGTGGCAGCAAAAACACCACTGTAGGAAGCAGAAGAAGGAAGAAGAAGCTAAAAGCTAAAAATGTTTTGGCTCGTCCACTATGTCACATCTTCAGGGATTTTGTTGAAAGTCTGCACACACAAGACAATTTGGTGGCGATCAGACATGGATTAGGCCTTGGTGGAAGTTTGAGTTTCTCTTTGCCATCATCCTCCCAGAGAAGAAATAAGTTCACACTGTACTTGTTTAAATGAGATATGTTACTTAAGTTTACTTCACTAGCATTTAAACACATGCTTTACCAATAAATTATGATAGTTGGTTTTTTTTTAATGGGAAAAAATATTTTTCAAAGCCTGAAAAACCCCTTTCCTCAGTATGTACTTCATCATTTTTCCCAATTCATCCACTCTTGGCCTCATTCCTCTTCTCACGGAGGTGACATAGTGTATCCGAAAATGTCACAGGAGCTGAAAGTATTGCACTATGCATATTTCCCTGGCCAGCTTCAGACCTTCTGTCAGACGACAAACTTCACAGCTATTTGTCCTCATTACAGAACAGCCTCCGACTGCCCACCTTAATTCCCCCGCCCGTCCCTCAGGGGGCTCTTTTCCGCCCCTGCTTGGCATGAGTCATTTTTACGACCACCACTTTGGCTCCCATCGGTCCGGCCCGTCCATGCCTTAAACCCAGCTAGGCGAGTAAATCTGCAGCTTTAATTAAAATAGCTTCTTTTGTAGCGCTTTCGATCCCACCGTCCTCTTATCCCCGATGACAGAGCGGTGCTGGAACTTCCCTCTGCAGAGCTGATTCAAAAGGACTATCCTCTTGGAATAATGGAGATGTGTTGCGCTACATCATGATGAGTTGGCAAGAAATAAGCCACATCTCATCCTATCCCCTCATCCCATTGCGTTGACCTGACTTTCTGAGTGAAAAGATAATTAGGAAGGTCAGGAGTAGAGGTTTCACTGATAATGAGAGTCTACATCATATAAATTTAAAATATGCAACAGAAATCAATGAGCGCAAAACTTGAGCACGGGGCACTTTTAAATTAAGCTTCTCAGTGTGTGGAGTGACAAATAGCAACCTTGTTCTCTTTCAAGGTCAGCCTTTCTTAAGGAAATAACGATTTGTGAAGCCAAATCAATGAGGCTCATTCAAGCCGTTTTCCTACAATATTGTTCAGGGACTAACTTTGGTGCCATTGATTAGCTGATTTATAGCTTGCATCTGTTATGGGCGTACAGTGGATGTAGATCCGCTCATTAAAAGGAAAGGAGGGGAAAGAAAAGGAGAGGAGAGTGAAAGGAGAGGCTGATTTTCAACAAGGACGCACTCAGTGAGCACAAAACTCAGCTAAAGCATAATCCATATCTGAACTGTCTCAGATTAGAGACATTTTCTGCCACATTGTCTTAATAGGACAAGTAGTGAATTTAGGGGCTACTGTGCTGTGGTGGCCACAGTTGGAAATGCAGATCATTTCTCCCTGAAATAACAGCACTGTAAAACAAACAACTGTATAAATGATTTTTGTGGAGACCCTGATCAGTCTACAATTGTTTGTACTGTTGCAATCCTAAATCACTGGATCCATCAAAACCTGAAGTCCTAAAGGTATGTGTGTGCTCTGTGGACCCACAAACACCAAAGTGGAGGAAACCTGGAAAATGCCTGTGTCATGTGTCCAGCAAACAGCTGATTGCACAACTCCATTTACCATCCTCCATTCTGTCTTCCTCTAAACTTAAACTCCTTTTTCTCGACTCTTCCTGCTTCCACTAATAAAACAGGCACTAGATGTACTAATAACACAACCCTCCCTCCTCCTTTTCTTTCTTTCCTTCTCTCTTATTCCCTCTCCTTTCTTATCTTCCCCCCTGAAGGGCTTGTCTGTCTCCTAAGCAGCTGAAGCAAAGCTTCCGCTGGTCTGCGCCTGGCCCCTATTACCAGAGCATGACAAGGAGCCGCAGTGTCGACTTGTCAACCTAATAAACATCCTTTATGGCACCCGACTGGGTGTGTTTTTGAGGGGAGTCAGCCAGCCACCAAGCAGTGGACCATTGATTTCATGGATGGCACACAGTACTTACGCTTCCACCCGTCTATTATACACCGGACAGGCTGCAATTATTTTGCCATGCACAGCCTTACTTATGACACTCATACTCCTAGAGGCTTTCTGTTTAGTTTCAGACATGGTTTTAGAGAGAAAGGCAGAGAGAGAGAGTCAAAGACAGAAATAAAGAAATTTCAACACAGGTCAAGAATGGCAGCACTCGGGGCACAAGTACATTTAATCACAAGCGGCTTTTTCAGAACTTTACATAAAACTATTTGCGAGCTTTGTTTTTTTAGGTCAAGGTCAACAAGGCTTTTACATTTTTTTCTTTCCCTCCAACTCATTCCCTTCTTCTTCTCAGCACAGGAAAGGCGAGGGGTCATGACGCAACTGAATAAGCTATTCAGTCACTAGCTGACAGAATTAATTGTTTCACAATCACACTGAAAAGGAAGAAGGAAGAAGATAGAAACACCTTCAGAAATAAGGATCATGACTTCAGCACCACGGACAGCAACATTCCTCAACTACCACTCAAGGAGAAGAACTGAAGACACTCAGACAAAACCAAAATGTGCCTCTTTAACCTTTGTCCTCTTGCATGATATAAATATTCATAACAGGTGGGCTGGAAGATATGGCATCTTAGCAAGCAAGCAGTGTAAGCTCTGAATGAACGTTCATTATTATTAGCTGTAGCTGCAGAAAATTATAAAATATTCATCCAATACATCCAGACCAGAGATGTGCTGATCTGTTTTTCAAGCTATGAATGATTCAATGGATGTTTCCATGATTTAACATAGATGTGAAACCCTTTGTAAACCTTTTGTTCTTTTTATTGTTATTGTTTTTGACAGTAAAAAAAAAAATCTGTCAGCTAAAAGTATAATACGCTGTGAGCTGAGTGCACAGAGCATGTTTACTGATCTATGATCAGTCACAAACAGGTCACCTCGGTCATCATTAGTAACAGCCTGCATGACAATAATAATGCTATATGCCTTATATCCTGAAGACAGCTTTATATATATCTATATAACTTCTGTGAAAGGGCTATTAGGAGCTGGAAAAGCACATTTGTATAATCAACAGCCTATCCTGAACAACTGAAGGGGAGGTCACATTCAGACTAAAGTACCTTTGATTTTATTTGCTATCTTTTGAACTGGCCGTCTGTCATGATACAATGCAATCAGCAGTCCTGGAAAAACAGCATTACAGCGCTTTGTGAAGCTATAGCAGGGAGGCAGGCAAACCTGCCAACCCGTAAAACTGTCAGAGCGACCTTCACTTACCCTCAGTATTGATGGTCCAATCATATGGAGAATATGAATTAGTACCTTCAGGGATTTCTTAAAATGAGGCATAATTCTTGGATATGTCTAAAGTAAGAAGAATAAATCATGTGGTGACTTTATAGCATCATGCTGAGAGCTGCAAAAGATGAATTTCAAAAACATGTTTTCTCTACACCTTCCAAGTGCATACCATGTTGTGGTCAGAATAGTGATTAGGACATTCAATTTCCCGGCACAAAAACTGAATATGTCTTGTCTGTGTGATGTTTTTTGCTCTCTTGTTAACAACTAAAACAAATCATATGATTTGTACAGATAAAACACTCCAGCATTTCAAGCATTCATCTTGTATATATCCAGGGCTCTGCTAAGAAATCTGGGCTCTCCCCTGAGAAAAGAAAACAACACAAACGTTTCACAGATGCTTTTTATGCTCTGGGATACCAGATTCATCTAGGTTTACACCCCAGAGAGACAATACATACAATATAATTCTCTTTTCCACATATTTGTCGTGGGCAAGAAATGTCAAATGCCACATGTATTAAATGAACTATAACCAGCATCTCAGATGGTGGATTTCCAGTCACCTTTTCACCTAAAAATCAGCTAATAAAAAACACCTAGAGAGCACAAACCTCTGCCAGAGCATAATCCAGATGTACTGATGCCATGAACTGAACACTGTTGCTCTCTTGTGGTGAAATAGTAACACTATCTTATTCACAGATTGGGAATTGTAAAGTATTTTTCTCAACAGGATCACATCCTCTGATTTTGAATAAAACGTAATTGTTTGTTCTTTGGGTAACATCTCTGCATCTGTAACATCAGAGACAAATCTAATCTGTGAGTACGGATGAAGAGACTTGTCTTCAAATCAATGCATACAAATACGTAAAACAGAAATTCTATACACAGGGTTTCTGCACATTTGAAATTTCAAAATTCCAAACTTTTTCCTTTTTCACGAATTTTCAGATAAAAAAAAAATTCAAATAAATTGTGACATTTGAGTAAATAGATGTGTATCATGTAAATAAATTATGGAATTAATTATTTGATTTCATGATTCTTATAACATGAATATTTCTCCATAAACTAGTTTGCATTTTCCCTGCTTTTCCAGACCTGGACCTCTATAAAATCAATATATATTATACTCTTCCATATTTCACATGGTTTTCCACTGTTTGAATGCTGCTGGTACTCTTTTATTCATAGCATCTCAGCGCCCCATCATCAGCTCCCAGTTTACACATAGCAGTAGTGAAACGATCCATAAATTGCATTTTCTTCTAACGATCAAATCAAATTTTGATTATAATTTTTCTAAATGTGAATGAAAACGTGGCTACAGTTTGGTAAATGTTCTCTGTTTAAACAAATAAAATCGAGAACATTCATTTAATCCTTTAATTTCTAGTATAAAAATTAAAAAGCAATAAAAGTAAAATCTGAATACTTTTCACCATGAAGTCATTCTGCATTAGATTAGCTGCTCCACACTGTAAGAAAGCATCACAAAACCACTGCCTATGGCTCATCCTCCCTCTTTGTTCAGCTCTTCTATTCATCGTCTTTAGCTTTTCCCACTATAAATAGATCTCAGTGTCCATTACTGTTTCTGGACTCCTAAAAGGCCCTGTTGTACTTTCCAAGCTCTTTGTGTCCATCCCTATCTCTGCTTTCAGACACTGGATGTACCATACACACTATATTATTATTACATTTTTTTGTGTAGAGTCACTGTCACAAATGAATTAAATAGATGCTGCTTTCTTTGGAAAATGATGGGCTGTAATGTACAGCACGCCATCTTCATGTAATTTAGTTAAACATGCAAAGCTTTTAGGAAAATGTCTGTAAATGTCAGAAAGCATGAAAAATAAATGTGTTGGTCTTTGTTCGTTAGAAATATTAAATGGGGATCTACTTTAGAGGTTTCTATGTAACTACTTATCTTTTTTGGGGTTGTTCAATATTTAACATACATGACAATACATAAGAGAAAAGGGGGAAGCTATTGACAATGTATAACTAAATGAGAGAACATCTTTTCTTCTTTTTCCTCCACAGCCATCATCTAATGGCTGCTCATTTCACTTCTACACTGGTTTCAAATGATAGCAAACATCCATATTTCATTGTTGATGGTTTTTAGAAAGAAGCACATCCCTGTGGTTAACCCTGACAAAATATATTTTCTCAAACACAACCTGATCTAATCTGGTCTCTCCACTCCACTGAACATCATGAAATAATTAAAAATTAACAATGGGCATAAGTGAAGATCTAAAAAGAAAAAAAAAAAAAAAAAAAAAAAAAAAAAAAAAAAAAAAAAACCCTCAATAGAGATTTGTTTTGATTTTATGGGTTTATTTCTTAGCATGAAAAGATGACAGACAGCATTATGAAGGCAAGCAAAGAGCCTGCATGGCACAGCAGGACTTAAAACCATTTGATTCATCCCCAGCACAAAGAGGAGTTCTTTATGACTCATGCAAAGAGTTTGGATTTTCTAATATTAAAGAAAAGATCAGGCCATGGCAACAATGGACTGAGAATACAGCATACGACAGAAAAGGGCTGAAATGGAAGATCTGAAAGTCTTTGTGGGCTGCAGTGTATGATTCTCATCTAATTGAGTACCGTATTTTCCGGACTATTGAGCACACCTGTCTATAAGCTGCTACTGAATTTATTCGAACAGTTTCATGTGGTCCACTTTGACCGGGTCTGATGTGACGATGCGAAATGAGCTTGCTAGCTTGTAAAAAGCCAACGAGCTCCGTGCCGCCGATACATGAGAAACACCGGTGTTTAAGTTCAAAGCATCTGAAAAAGTAGCAGCTTATATAGTCCAGAAAATACGGTACTTCTAAATATGTTGATGCATTATCTGTGATGAGAAGGAACAGGGATTGAATTTAAATATGTAAATAAAACATCGTCAAAAAATAGGAACAGGTATTACTTGACATGCGGGAGCAGTGACAAAAATCCACATACACAAATAATCACCATGTAAATGTTTTGTGTACAGTACATTTGTATTTTGACAGTGCTGTCAGTGTGTGCAGTTCAGGGTGACAGTTGGGTAATCATAGTGACAGGGGCAGGATATTGGATTTCCCTGAAAAACATAGCAAATGACACATTTATCTACCCGCTGTGCTAGCAACAGTACCCATGTGTTAAATAAATGTCTAACATAGCCCATACACACACACACACACACACACACACCTATATGCACATGAGAGTGCAGAGGTGGCTGCTCGCTCATCAGCTCCTGAGCTGAAAGACAGAATTACTGTCAGCACAGCTGCAGGGGAAGGGACATGGCCTCAACACTGGAAAGGCGTCCATAGATCCTGTCAGATACACTGAAGCTGAACAGCAGCTGAGGAATTCACTTATGTTAAATAAGAGGAAGAAATCTCATGTTTTCCATTTCTATCCATGTGTTTGTGTGAAGACCAGATGAGGAGGTGTGAAGTGCTGCACCGACTCCACTGAACCTCTCTGAGATTTTCCATCACAGTCCACTACCTTTGCCAGGTCTTCGTTCTCATTTCCTATTAACCCCTCATCACTCACCGGCTACAATGTGGGCAAAATGAAAACTGAATTTTCAATGGCATCAACTTATTAGGGGCGGCTGTGGCTCAGGTGGTAGAGCAGGTTGCCTATGAAAACAAGATTGTGGGTTCAATCCCCAGTTCCTCCTGTCCACATGTCGAAGTGTCCTTGGGCAAGACACTGAACCCTAAGTTGCTCCCAATGGTGACTAGCGCCTTGCATGGCAGCTCAGTAGCCATTGGTGTGTGAGTGAATGGGTGAATGAGTTCCCTTATAGAACGCTTTGGCATCTAGCTATGGTCAAGAAAGCACTATATAAATGTACTGGATTACATATGTGAATCCAAAGATGCGAATAAATGCAAATTTTACCCCGAGCGACAAAACTTTTAACTTGAGGAAAAAGTCACAAATCGTGAGAACCAATCACCATTGACATCCTGGGACTTCCATAACAGCTAAAATGAAGCAAAATGCAATCTCGTTCATTGTTGATGGAGGAAGTGGCGGTCGTCGCAGTTTCTGGAAGGAGTATTGCTACTGGCTTTGGCGTGAACACAGCACAGAGCACAAAAAATCAAAATGCCTCCTTTAACTAAACATAAAAAGTGGTGAATGTCAAGGGGTGAAGATCTGGTTACACTCGTTGGTCAGATGACTTTCATTTGATGGAGGTTTTTGTGTTCTTGTGAAATGCCATTAAACCCATTAAACCTCCTCACAACACTAACTTGAACCTGAAATCCAGACCAAAGTCATGTACATTAAAAGGTTTACTGTGATTAAAGTTTCAATGAAAACACCCACTTCCACTGCCCAGGTCACAGTTTGCTTTACAACTTGTCAGCGTGACTTCATAAATTGGGAATTTTGACCAAAACACTGTTAATGGGGAATTAAATGTGACATCAAAGCGACACTGACAGCAACTAATTTATCATGTTGCATATTTTTATTGACTGACAAGCAATTAGTCAGAAATTTGTCACGCAGATGTTTAGAGAGTTTGGTTTTCTTTTCTATGAAAGGTTGAGTCATCACTGGCCACCAATCTGTCATCCAGGCAGCTGTTTGAAAAATAATCCCAGATGTATATTCACTTAAAATGTACTAACGCCTGATGAATGGCTCTTTTGCCATCATAAAAACTAGTTTCATTGATCTGATCTGTGGCTGTATTGATTGAAAAAATGATTAATGTGAGATTTAATCACGTTAAGATTAATTCAGCCCTTGCTAAGGACAAGAGCTTTAAAATATTTCCCTGTATTTTCAAACTTTTTGAAAGTTATTCATCAAATATTTCAACTACGCTAAACAAGGTCTGAGTCACTGAAGACAGAACTTAAAAGGTAGCATTTCTCCTACTGAGTTTGTACAATCAATCATTTTGTCAGAGAAAATGGCGAGATGCCATTTTAATCAAATGCTGGATATTCATTTTGTTGCCATGCGCCACTTCATATCCTGTACACTGTCAAGGCCAAAAATTAAATAACCAAATCCTGGTGTCGATCCACCGCCATTGTTCAAGAGACCATCTCTGTGGACATGCTGACAGCAGGGTCACTCTTATGGCTAATATAAATGATTATACTGTGAGAGTACACCACGGTACTGAGCAGGAACTGAAGGTAGCTTTCTTTAATTCAATGTCAAAGATCAGTTTTATTGATTTAATAGTACAAAATTTCCAGTTGAGTTTTTGACATTTCAATCTCTGACCTCAAATGATTATTTATTACAAAAGCAACATCAAATTACCGACATGTTGTCAACCCACACACCAAAACGACACGAGGAGACGCTGCACAGCAACATGGACTCTGGCCACACGTGGATCCTCTGAGAGTAACATAAGATCAATGAGAGTGCTTTTTTTAAAACAGCAGGGTTGTCCTCCAGCCAGAGGAAGAAATGATCTATGTAGATCTCATTAGCCCCCTATGATGACAGACGTGCGGCCCAATGATTAATGGCCAGCTGGAGAAACAGGAGAATTATTGACGTGACCTTTAGGGATGCCTCTGCTCAGGAGTGAACAGACCGACATGTCTTACGCTAAAATGATCCAATTTGACATTTCCATCCCTTTCCCTTTTGCCTCGGTCTCTCTCCTGTGCTCTTTCGCTGTCTTTAAAGCAGTCCATGAAACCCAGAGCACATTACTGTCTGCCCTGCTTGTTTTTTTCATTTTCAGTTATGAATATAAGGAATATGCAGTAAAACAGGTG